>OX442372.1:1703235-1790735 GCA_949357725.1 Hyperoplus immaculatus | reverse complement strand
TTTTAGAGCCAAATTATGAAATCCCTATTGATTTCCAATGCAGGAATCAATTGCCACACTGTGCTGATACCAATCACACTCGCACCACTGGAGAGTCTGTGTTGATAACACACTCAACGTATAATCTGAACCTGCACGTCAGCCCAGTCACAAGCTGTTGGCCCACTGCGCCGGCGTCGGCTAATACAGGCCAATTACTCACCCCACGTTGTGGAATAAGAGGTGTATATGACTCCATACTGGCCTTTATTAGTGGAATATTAATAAAGAGCCTGTGTCTCGTTTGAATGGGTTAAGGGAAAGAAGAAAAAAGAAAAAAAATCCCATTCACGTCTGAAATTGAAAGCATGCTTAATGCTTACACTGATATCCAGTGTGGCCCATTTAATTAACGGTATAGTAGCTACATTATCATTAAGTGCTCCAAGTTGGATTCGGCTTTAAATCAACGTTTGGCCTGACGTGAGACACACTCAAACGTATGTCGTCTCGGATTAGTGACTGGAAATAAATTACGTAGCCCACAGGCAACTTAAGTAGGCCATGATTAAAATGGCAGGAATGGCATCAATTTAATCTGAATATTGCAAAGAGTGTATGGGGCCGAATAGTGAAGCTACAGGCAGCAGGCACCTTCATACTGGGGTTTACCCACCTTTAGAAGCCCACATAAATCTGTGTCAGCTGTCATAAATCTACGCTGGCTACAGTAAGTGGAGGCAAAGTGATGAGACTATGAGGATGTTTTACTAGCGAGAGGGAATAGATTAATGTTGTGTGGGTGAATTGGTTTTGGTCCATATTGGATGCTTTTACTCGCCATTATATTAATATTTTTTACATATTTTTTAAATGTTACCATCTTTAAAAGTGTAGCGGTAGGCTATAAAAGAAGCATCTCATGTGTGTTGGAGACGTGGTGGATTAAAGGTAGAGTCAGCGATTCTGGAGAATGTTTGTTTGTTGTCATCACTTTTTGTCAAAATCAGTGAATTAGCTACCTGTCCAGTGTTAAAACACTGCCTAGGCTCTGTAAACGGGCATGTTGCAAGCTGTGGTGGGCCGCTTAGTGGATCATGAGGAGATATTCAAAGTGATTTTGATTTTAACAATGGTTCTGTAGTATCGCTGACTCCACCTTTGATAGCCAATTAGACTATAACAAGCCGGGCCCCTGAGCATACAGTAGTGCAATGGAAAGACATGCAATGTCAAATTTGTCTATATCATGTAACAAATAAATAAATAAAGCAAGACAACAGACAGGTTTGATTGAAGATGGACACCACAAGCAGTGCCAGAATTGTTCTTGTTCATGTTTTTCTCTCTTGATACACTGATGTATTTTCTTTTGTTTTGTTGTTATATAGGCCACAAATGGGGCTCTTTCACACTATAGTTACTGTATTGTAAATTCATCATTGATATGAGTGTATAGTATCTGCCATATGCTTCTCATAGAAAGGAAATAGGAAATGACCCTTACCAAATGGAAGAGGACTATCTTATAATAACATTCAGAACTAAATCAAATGCATCTTAATTGATTTATACATTTCTGCCATGGTATTTGTTGCCTGTATTGCTCTCTAAATAAGTAATAGAAAAAGAAGAGGGCTACTCCCTCACCTCACCATTTATTTAGTTATTTATGTATTTGTTCCAATTAGGTTGAAACGTGCAGCTTGTGATGTCAGCTTTTACGTGTCTGATTGGAGGAAACCAAGTTCATGACAAAAAAGAGTGCCTTCATCATTGAGACTGGTTCCTGGAGGAATACACAAATGGCCTCCTGCTACCAATAAGCCTCATTGTACAGCATGACAGAATGGGCGCATATAATGTAGAGTAATAACGCGCAGTACTGCTGCTTTGATGCTTTGTCTCTGCTTACTATTGGTAGTGGTGATGCTGACGATAAATAACAACGCTGGATGGTGCAAAAAAAAGAAGCACTAAATTGCCGGTCAAGCGGTAGGTAGCCTAGGCCTGTACGTGCGCGCGGAGGGATTTCAATGCACTAATTCCCGGCTTGATTCATGACTCCTCTTTGGCCCAGCCCTCATCCTACTAATAGGCCTACTTCCTAAAGTCGCCAGTTAGTCATAATTTCGCTTCTACAAAGCCCTGCTGCCTCAGACGTATGGCAACTGAGCTACACTGCAGATGGCTTTAAAAAAAAAAACAGCGTGCAAAGGCCTTACTAATCGCAGACTATTTGCATATCAACGAGGGCTGCCATTGACGAGGCTGCTGTCACTGATCAATACAATACAGGCACGAGTTTTCATTGGAATATGTGAGGGGTGTGGGGGGGTATGCAGCCAATGTATGTGCAGGTCTAGCCTTAGCATCAAATTAACTGGGATATCTTTGAAAAAATTGGTAATTAAATTAAGTTGCTTTAATTGCCTCTGGGATTGAGGGATGAGCCCTGTTTTTTTTTTATTTGGATGAGTTTGCTCTTTGCTATTTATCCAACAGCTTACCTCAGTGTGTGCCATTGTGTGTGCCATTGTGTGTGTGTGTGTGTGTGTGTGTGTGTGTGTGTGTGTGTGTGTGTGTGTGTGTGTGTGTGTGTGTGTGTGTGTGTGTGTGTGTGTGTGTGTGTTTGTTCTCTTTTCAGTGACCCTCGGAAATATGTCATTCCCCCTGCCTTCAACTCCCGTGATATCTTAATTGCCAATCGTGTCACGCGACCATCAATTCATTTCGTGTATGATCTTGGTGCCATGAAAATCCCAAGAACGCGCCTTCGCACTGCCAAGAAAATACATGATAATATCAATAAGGTTCAAGTAGTTATCATCCCTTTAGTCTAAGTGGAATCAGCTCACCATATTAGATCGTGTCAACTAATAAATAATTATTACAAAAGCATGAAATTAGTTCAAAAATGTGAAATAAGATGTGTATTTTTTTTTGCAGTGTAAAGCTATAGGTTATATACATGATTGCATCACGAGTGAGCGCGACACCTGGCGGCAGTTATGATTCAATTTTCCTTTTATTTATGGTCAAGCCAACACTGACTCTCCCACAGCAGCAGACACAACATGTTGAGGATGAGCAGACATAACTCGACTCACATTGGGTTTTTTTAAAGAACAAAATAATAATAATTTGCGATTGTGTGGAAAGTAAAACGTACACTTGCAAGTACTTTCCAGTTAAGCACCCCAGAATGAATTCGTTTATTCTCTTTTTGAAACATTGCGATAAGTTTCAGTCATGATTTGGCACATTAAACCAAAACATACTAAAACGTATTATTTATTTTAAGGCTATATGTTGTTCTCAAGACTAAATCGTGAACATAATCTTAGCTTGTTGATAATTCTAGCATAAAATCACTAAAATGCAGTAATAGCAGACCGAAGAATTCTCATTTTGTTGCATCTACAAATGGAGTAATTTCTGTAAAGTAACGCGTTACTGTTGCTCGCTGGCCCGGGACGCCGAGTCGAGCTTTGGGCACTCTTTTCATCTCGATTCCAGTGCACAAACATACAGCTTAATGCGACTATAGTGTTCCCCCCTTCTTTTATTGGTGCTCACCATGGCTACCGAGTGCTGGGCTCAGAAATGCAGCTCCCCATGCACAAATGAAGGGGAAAAGGGGAGTTAACCCGTCCGTGAGAGAGAGAAGAAAAAGAAGAAAAATAACCGAAAACCAAAAAAAAATAAACTACTTTGGGGGGGGGGGCAAAATTAGTTTTAATGCGTTTTAGAGTCTTTATTGTTGGACTTTGAATTTTGAGCAGGGAGTTAGGACATACACTGAAATGAGATTTTCGTATTAAACAAGTGCCTCTTTATTTTAGTAGTTTAAAGTTGAGTTTTCTGGACGTGTTCTGCTACTTTATTATAACATATCCAAAACCAGAACATTAAAAAACGAATAAGCACTCTTCAAATAAATAGAAATCGCTTGCTATTTTTAAGCAATCCCAAGCTTGTTCAATGTTGATGGCTGCACTGCAGGAAAGACAACGTCGGTGGTCGCCTGCATGTAAACTTTGAACACACTTTGCAGCGGCGAGACCGATGATATTAAACGATTTCATATTGCACTTGCCTATACGCGATCCCTCTGGAGGATTCAACCGATGGCACTCTCTCTCCCTCTCTCTTGCACTCTCTCTTTCTCTCTCACTCCCTCTCTCACTCTCTCTAACTCTCTCTCTCCCTGCTTAAAACATGATTGATTGCACTTTTCTCCGGTGGACATTCACTACAAAACAAGCACAGCTTATCCATCTGCCCCGCTATTTCTATATAAAAAGGACACAAGAAAAGGAGAAACTGCATGTGACGCAAAAGGAAAGGACAAAGTGCGCGCGTATTGATTTTTACGCATTTTGGGAGTAAAAGGAGAAATCGGGTTTAAATACAATATACAGAGAATGTGAGATTAAATATCGTTTAAAGCAGCGAATGGGTCCATAAGGACGCGCGTTTCAGAGCAGCAATGCGCGACAAGACGATAGACTCCAATCATTCCTTGTGCGTAAAAGAAAGAAATACGCATAGATAATTGTTGACTTACCTTGTGTCCAAGATGAAACAAATGTCGGAAAATAGCTTCACAGTGTTCTTCAACACGGAGGCTGTTATCTCCCTTTCCTCCCTATACGACTCTCGGTGCTCCCTAAGATTTTCTTTGCTCTGCCTCAACTGAGCCGGAGCGCTGCTCGGCACCCGCTATTATTTTCACTAAAATATATGAAAATTTATGCAAATGAAAATCAGCACTAACTGTTCGTCTCTTGTTATACTTGGGGATGATTTTTTTCCCTCCTCTCCTCTCTCTCCCCCTTTTCATTCTTTTTTTTTGCATACAAAATAAATGAACTCCCCACAGCAGGGAACTTGGGGACCTTTTATAATAAGCAAATAAATAAATAACACATGATATATCAGAGAAGAGTGTTGGGTTTTTATATATATTTCTCCACGTGGTGATTTCGGGAGAGCATTTCCTGAAACGCTTTTGGCTCTCCTTTTCATACATATCTTATTTTTGTATTTCTTAATTTTGAGGGGTTATAGGAGCTATACGTCACTCCCTCGGTTGGTGTCACGTTTCTGCTGGCCGCCTGAGACGCCCTTTCTCAAAACAAATGCAATGTGGGGTTGAACATGCAGTAATTTAGACCCCAAATCCTCACTGTATATTAATGAATAAAGCAGGGCCACAGTGCGTTTTGGCCCCTCGCCTGCCTATTCAATGTAAACAAATGCTCGAGGCTCCCTTGGCGTTTGAGCCCAGGCCAAATGAACACTACTGGGAAGAGAAGAGAAAGAAGGAGGAGGAGGGGGAGGTTGGGGTGTTGGTGCACTACTGGCATGGAGTACACAAGTCACTCCATCGCCTTATATTTGCCCTGAAATCCAATTTTTTGCAGTCAAATCTTGATGTGTGTGCAAAATTGATTTGTGTCAACACTTAAATGCAAATACGCATAATCCTGCCACATGGCCTCGTTTTACGGTCAGCTGGACTCAACAGTTTGCAGTGGAAACGCTCAACTCAACCATCGGGGTGCAAGTGGGGACCTTAGCTCTATACCACCCATGGGTGCGTCCATGTAGGCGCAGCTCGGGGGTCAAACCACGCATGCATGCACCAACAAAAGGCCCCATCCATCTCCAGGCGATGTGTGCCTCATCTTTAAGGGATGGTGCGCCATATTAAGGGCTACACATCTCTATATTCTTTTCGTCTCTTCTCTTAAGCAGACGTCTCCGTTCCCCTTAGGAAACTGCTCAATATAGCCCCTTGTTTTGGTTGTTGCCACTTTCTCTTTCACTGTCCTTCAGTGAGGTTGCGTTTACGCATGGAAGCGTCCTCACAACCGTTTTTATTATTTTTATTTTACGAAGCCTTTTTGTGCACTTACCTCACGACCCTTTCACAGGAGTCGAAAATAACTTATACACACACAGTGCACGTCATGTAGCCGCGTATGTTCATAGGACAAGATAAAGCAGGTCCCATTTAAACTCTATTATTATTTTATTCATTAAGTCTTTGCAGTATTTTTCATGGGTGGCCCCAGAGGGAGTTAAACCCCACCTATAACCCATTTTATCAGTGGCAGTGTGGATTCCTGATTCTATTACACAATCAGATCAGGCTAGAAGATCATTCTAATTGTTTCCAATATATCTTGTTTAATGCCAAAAGGCACGTACATATTAGTCCTGGAAATATGTCTGTAAGAGGAAAACTACTTAAACACCTTTTATTAAGTACATTTCAGCTGTATATTTTTTTAACATTTACTTTCAAACAGGTGTACAAAGGAATACACATATTGAGACTTTCATGTATAAATAATAATAATCAAAGTTCACCATGATGGTTTGACTGCGAGGTCACAATTTATCGACCTTTTTATTTACTCCTTCTTCCTATATCTCTGTACTATTTACTACCAAGTTAGTGTTGCCCGTTTTGTTTGGACTGCAATTAAAAAGCAGCCAATCGGAACAGCCGGAAGGAGGGCTCGTGCGCCCCCCTCCGAAGCTGAGAGCTGTCAATCACACCGCGGGTAGCCAATCAACGGGGACGCACGGGGGTAAACATCCTCGCGTCGTCATGGAAGGGGGGCGGGGCTACGCGTCCTGTCAGGGAGAGCGAGAGCGAGAAAGAGAGAGATATAGAGAGAGGGTGGGGAGAGAGAGAGAGAGAACAAGCGAATGAGAGGAGAGGCTCGCGACCAGCGCCGTGCACTGTTCCACTGGATTGTACTTCAACGGGAGTTTGCGGTTGGCAGGTTTATATACATCAAAACAGAACAAAGAAATAGGCTCTACAGTGCTATAAAAGAAGAGAGTGAAAAGAATAGGCATCTCGGCGACTGAATTACAAAAGAGCCGAGGACACTCTGCTAATGTGTTTCTCATCCAAAGGTGGACATAAACCGGGACTTTGTACATTGTGGAGCATTTGCAATTTTTGTTTTTCTGCGAGCACCAAAAGTTTGTTCGGGACGACGCCTCTTTTCCTGTATATTTTAATTTTAATTTCTTCCCAGCAGCAGCGCAAAACTTTCTGAACGGGACTGCACATGATTTCGAAGGGCTTTTGAAAGAACCTGGATTTTTCTTTTTGTATCGCCGATAGCCACACAACTCATTCAAACTAGAATGTGCTAAATACATGCGGATTGTTTTCACTTTTCCTCCACTTATTTCTGAAGCTTTTTTTTACATTTTTACGCGCGTCAATGGTATCGCCAAAAAACCTACCCATATACTTTTAAAGTTCTGAATAATTCATGAGAAACAATTTGCCTGCTGCTCCGAAGAAGAAGAAGAAGTGACTGTACAAAAAAGAAAGGGAGGGGTGTGGGTGGTTTTTAATCCACAAACATATTCATAAGGGTTGACGGAATGGCCACCGCCGCTTCCAATCCTTATCTGGCCAGCAATAGCATCTTATCGGCGGGCTCCATCGTGCACTCTGACTCGGGAGGCGGTGGCATGCAGCCGGGCAGCGCTGCGGTGACCTCCGGTGGGGGCTACCGGGGAGACCCTTCGATCAAGATGGTGCAGAGTGACTTTATGCAAGGCGCCATGGTTGCAGCGAGCAACGGCGGGCACAGCATGCTGAGCCATGCACACCAGTGGGTCACGTCGCTCGGACCGCACGCCGCCGCAGCTGCTGCAGCTGCTGCAGCCGCAGCAGCAGCCGAAGCTGGCTCTCCGTGGTCGTCGAGTCCCGTAGGAATGACCGGCAGTCCCCAGCAGCAAGACGTAAAGAACCCCGGCAGGGACGACCTGCACACGGGCACCGCGTTGCACCACAGGCCGTCTCACTTAGCTCCACACCAGACGCACGCTGGGGCTTGGGGGAGCGCGACCGCTGCTCACATTAACTCACAACAACAACAACAACAACAACAACAACAACAACAGCAACAACAGCAGCAATCTCTCATCTACTCCCAGTCTGGAGGGTTCACCGTGAATGGGATGCTCAGCCCCGGCAGTCAGAGCCTAGTGCACCCGGGTTTGGTGAGAGGGGACACGCCAGATTTGGATCACGTCGGAAGCCACCTGCACCACCATCACCACCAGCACGCCCATCACCAGCAGCAGCACCACGGCGGCGTCAACAATAACGGCCACGACCCGCACTCGGACGACGACACACCGACGTCGGACGACCTGGAGCAGTTCGCCAAGCAGTTCAAACAGCGGCGGATCAAGCTGGGCTTCACGCAAGCGGACGTGGGGCTGGCTCTGGGTACGTTGTACGGCAACGTCTTCTCGCAGACCACCATTTGCCGTTTCGAGGCTCTGCAGCTGAGCTTCAAGAACATGTGCAAGCTGAAGCCGCTGCTGAACAAGTGGCTGGAGGAGGCCGACTCGACCACGGGCAGTCCCACCAGCATAGACAAGATCGCGGCGCAGGGCAGGAAGCGCAAGAAGCGGACTTCCATCGAGGTGAGCGTAAAGGGCGCGCTGGAGAGCCACTTCCTCAAGTGTCCCAAGCCCTCGGCTCAGGAGATCACGTCGTTGGCGGACAACCTGCAGCTGGAGAAGGAGGTGGTGCGCGTATGGTTCTGCAATAGGAGGCAGAAGGAGAAGCGGATGACGCCGCCGGGAGTGGCGCAGACGCCGGAGGATGTGTACTCGCAGGTCGGAAACGTGAGTGCAGAAACGCCGCCCCCCTCCTCCATGGACTGCAAACGAATGTTCAGTGAAACATAGAAAAAAGAGTATTTTATATGATGATATTAACATAGACTATCGCACCAGGATAGCCCACATTTTTTTGATACTGTGATTGTGAGGGAATATGAATGAGACTGCAAAAATTATGTTATATTTTTTACACCAGAAAAAAACAAAACAAAGAAAAAAAATTCAAGCAAATCGTCTTTTGTCCCCCCCTTCCCTCACTCCTTTTTCCAACCCCCCCAACACCCTCATCAGCAAAACAAACAGCCTTCTTCCAATGCTGGCCCTGAAATGTCTTAACCTAAAAGGATCCTTTTCTGCTTTTTTCTTTCAGGGGCATTTTTTAGTAGATTACTTAAAAGATGCGAGTGAGGCGAGCGACCAGAGGGTGACAACTACAAGTTCATTCCACCAGGTAATTTTGGCGCATTAAAAACACCCGCCAAGAGGAAACCCACGTATTGATTTTTTTTCCTATAACTAATTTTTTTTGCCCTTTTCCCCCCATCTCTCCCAAAAAGACAAACATTCCCTCCTTGTTGTGCTGTTTTTGATTGAAGAAACACAAAGGAGCAGCGGGCATTTTGTATATTTAGAAATGGGACTGAAGCGCCTTCCTATCACTCTCTCTCCATGTGATGCCTATATGACAATAACAGTGGTGGAAAACTGCAACAATGCGAATAAGAGTGACATCCACGAAGCTTCCATTGTGATTTCCCAGCAAATTCGATTTTAATTTTTTTTTTGGACAGCGTGGTTTCCTTTTCAAACACACACACACACACACACACACACACACACACACGAAACGGAGGATTATGGGATTTTTTTCATCCCCATCTCGAGGCCCAGGACTGATCTCAAAGATTTTGTTGGGGTTATTTTTTTAATTATTATTATTATTGTTATTATTATTATTATTTAATGGACTTTAATGACACCTTGACGTGAGTGGATTTTCAATTTTTTCTCCTCTCTCCAGCAAATAGAGCAAAAGACATTTGAAAAAGAAAGAAAGAAAAAGACTTCGACTGCACTTATTTGAGATGGAAGAAAAAAAATTATGTTGCCAAGAGTGACTGACTGACTGACTGACTGAGTGGGTGCGTGCTGTGGATATACTATTATTAATGCTGCCCCTTTCTAAAGCAGCGTTCTTATAGGTTTTAATAAACGAAAAACTCTGTAAAGCCGGCAATATACATCACTAAGGTCAGATACTGATCTTGAGTTATTTACGTTCTATTTTTTTCATCGGAATTCTTACTTGTTTTTAATATTTTATTCGGGATACATATGAATTATTCCAAACGGTAATTTATTTCCCCCTCCTTCCTCCCAGGAATTTCTTGTGTACGATGCTTTCCCCCAATATATTTTTTTTCATGTTTCATTTAAATATTTTTCTCCTTTATCTTTCTGTTGTTTGCCCTTATTTGTGTCATTTCATTTTTGTATTATGGTTTCTAAAAAGGAGCACAAATCACCATAAAGCTGACATTTTGACCGTTGTTCTCTAGGTAATAAGGGTATATTTTGATGTGATAATTTTTTGGATTGTAATTTAATTTTCAGTAGTGGTTCCGTACGAGCTGATTGAGACACAATAAATTTGTTAGAATGAAATGAAAATGACGTTGTCTTCTGAGGTCTATGTTTGGGAAATATTTTATTTAAATTTTTTGGAAAAGGGGGGGGGGTGTGTTTGCATGCACAAGCAGCATGAGCTAATGAAGAAAATGGTGGACTATGTTTTCCCAGGTACGAAAAACCTCCGTTAAAATAATGCAGAACAAAGCACTCAAAAAACATAAATATACTTATTTGAAAACGTGATACATTTTTTTACTAAAATATATAAGAAAAAAAGAAAAAAAAGATAAGTTGATGTATTAACATTGCATTCGCCGATGACAGCTCATAACCCCCACTGTTATTGCCCGGGCTTAAATACATGTCCAGCAGCGTTGTTGTTATCATCACCAATCATAACTGTTTATTACCATTTAAATGCGGTCAGTTTTCAGGCCTGACACACACACACACACACACACACACACACACAAGCACGATGGCTCGCTGTTGTGTTTGTTTACATCTACTGCCTGTTGATGCCATATTGGTCAGGTCAAAATGCACGAGCCTCTACAACATCAGACTCAAATTATATTTACCAAAAATGTATATATATATATATATATATATATATATATATATATATATATATATATATATATGATAGGATCAAAATAAAATAAATGGAATGGAGCATGAAGAATTCCTAAAGGGAGCAAATTCCAAACACACAAGGCGCGTCCATCCATGTTGAGTGGAGTTATGGCAATCTGTTCTAATGCATGTCATGTAATATTTACGTTGCAGACACATCCATCCCATACTACTGATAGTATAATTATCAGGAGAGCCCTATTTACACACATGTGAGTGCAGACAGTTCAACAAAAAAACATGTTATCTACACAAAAAAACATATATTTTTTTAAATAAAACTAACAATTAATTCACTTGAGAGACAGCAAAATGGAATTAATAGCAGGCGGGTGCAGCTTGCAGGTGTGCACTTTGCAGGTAGAGAGAGAGAGCAGCGTGCGTAAAGATGCGGGGCACAGGGTCACGGAGCTTATATTGATTGTGTCTGTCTGTCTGTCTGTCTGTCTGTCCAGAGCTGAGCTGAGCTTGCTGCTGTATGAGACGCTGGAGAGCTTGTTTGACATGTCAGAGTGCTGCAAGATTCATATCAGGATTCTTGTTGTGTGAGGGAGTCTTGAAAGGATGGTTGTTTTTTGCGCGTATAAAATAATATCCAACAGATATCCTAAAGAGAATTGACACTATTGCATCTGTTATTTTATCTAGATAATTCTGCATTATCTAGGCCTATAGTCCGTGCTGTAGCTATGGTGTTAGCAGTGTTATTGTTTTATTTCCACATAACATGACTATTTTTCCGTCACGGCTGCAAAGTGGCAAACGTGTTTGAAACTTTTTCTCCCCTTTCTTTCATTCTTCTCTTCTTCTCGAGTTGTCTTTCTCGCCTATTCAGCAAAACTCAACAAAACGTGCCCCACCTCCCCCCTCCCCTCGCTGCAGGATTTGAATTTCGCGGATGATTTCCCATACTAGTTGCTTAGCAACTGAATTCAATGATATAGAGAAAGTAGGCATCATTTTTCTTTGTCTCCATTAGTGGAAGTGGCAGCGGAGACGCGCCACGTCTGAACGCAGTTCCCCCCCAAAAAACTTTGTTATGCTGTTTATTTCCAAAATGTGTTGATTTGCCGTGTTTTGGAAAATGTTCCAATCCAGACTAATGTTGAGGAACATTAGACTGCCGTTTATTTAGTTGCTATTGTTCAAAATTATAAAATGCATACTTTGCGTAAGCTCACAAAATAAGTAAAAACTGAATAATACGCTTTTAAAAATGCGTGCACTGTGAAGCGAGGCTCCACCGTGGCCTGTTAACCTTACGCTCTTTGTGCATTCAGCTCCTGTGCTGCTCCTACATGCAAAGTCACATGACGTGCTAGGATAAGCCCGTGCAATAGTTGCCCCGGCGCACGAGACCTTCAGTGCAACACTTTGAGCTTTCCTACAAGATGAAGCCCACATACATGCCTGTGTTTTTATTGCAGTTGTATTTTAAGGCAAAAGACACAAAAAAATCAGACTTCAAATTTCATAATGGGTTTTGGTTCGACTGTTCTCTCCAACAGTTTTGCCTTTTTTTCAACTGGTCTTCAAAACCCGATGTCCATGTTTACAGGAGTGCGCGTGCATGTGCGTGTGGGCGTCCAGGCCCTTTACTGTAGCAGTACTTTAGTTTTCTATTAGTTCAGGACGCCAGTGGCCCAGACAGGATAGTCGCAGTAGTTTAAACCAGCGTCTTTCAATCAGACACTGACATAGAAACATACAAAAAAATCAACTGTAATTATACACCTGTCTGAGCAAATATAGTCTTATATGATTAGGCCCACCTTGGGTGTATTTAAATAACAGCTTTCATATACGTTATATTGCTGTTTTATACAATATGTTTTATTATAAGGCTGCACGTCTGGAGTTTCATTACACTTTTTATATATTAAATCACTTTAAAAAATGTCTTGTAATTCTTTTATTATGTGTCTAGGAGGTTACAGCAGCTCAAATAGAAAGTTGTTTGCACTCTTAATGAGGTAAAATACACACTCACGCTTTTAATATATCATATAGTGATTTGTTAGTTATTACGCTGTGCACCACCTAGGCCTATATTTACAAAGGAAATGAAATAAAAACTCTATGGTGGCAGGCTCAATGTAACCTGAAAACGTATACGCATCCACAAAAGGTTTCCCCCATTCATGCTCCACGTGTCAAGCGCATGAATATGGATTATTGTGCGCATGGTCTCTGTGGGGAGCCTTCCTCTTCCACGTGGATTTCAAAATATCCCGGTATGTCTGGCTGGCACTGCTCATTAATATTTCTGGTATTATTTTTTAACAGTAATTACGGTGGTTTGTTTTCTTTTTATTCTGCGTTTATTTCTGTCTTTACCAAAGTGGCAACAGCGTCAGATCCACTTATCCTATTCCTAAAAAATATTCCTATACTTTTTTTTTCATTTTTATTAATTGTAATATTATTTACAGCATAGACTGCACCAATGAATCTCATTCGTCGTCACTGGTTTCACTTTGGATTTTATTTCAAATTTAATTCAAATACATTTGATAGGCTATCTTTTTTCCAGTAGTTATTTTTGCTTCAAATGTACATGAATTGGCCATTCACGAAGGTCTAAAATGATGTGAAACGGCTCCAGTAATTTATTCACTTATTTATGTATTATTATTACTCTCAATATTATTATAATGATTATTATTTAGTATTGTGCACATGCACTTTTCCACCTTTTCACAATGGAAAAAAATTAAAAAATCTAATCCATGATAGCTTCTAAAGTACAATCCATGATACCGGTCCGGGCCTCCATGTAAATATAGCTCTTCTCAAATCTCTATTCGTTTTTGCGGTGGTGGCAGCAGCAGCAGAAGAAGAGGAGCCAGGACGTTTGAAAATATGTGACGTGACTCTCGGGGGTCTCCTCTCTATAAATTGTGAAGGTCGTGGTTTTGTGAGCAGGCAGGATGGATAGGTAGAGGAGGGGGGTCTGAAGACAGCTCACCGACACAGAGAGAGAGAGAGAGAGAGAGAGAGAGAGAGAGAGAGAGAGAGAGAGAAGTACTTCAGCATCTCATCTGCCTGTCTGTCTGCATTTCAAAGTTTCCTCTCTCTCTCTCTCTCTCTCTCTCTCTCTCTCTCTCTCTCTCTCTCTCTCTCTCTCTCTCTCTCTCTCTCTCTCTCTCTCTCCAAATGCGGATGTACCGCCTTTAAATCAACAACATGAGCGATTGTGCTGGTGGATTGGAATTCACAACCGAAACGCATTCATAACTGACAAATAGTCCCGTGGAAAAATCTATCATTTCCTATTTAAATATGTCAAGTTAAAGTGAGAAAAAGGCTTTGTATTTATAGCGTTTGAACTGCGCCTAAAAAGAACAACATACAAGCCCTTTATAATAATCCTCTAGTTGTTTTAGTGTTTGTATTGATTGAATGTTTTTCTAAAAAGAGATACGCTACATTCGTGTCATCCCATATAATAAACATCATATTCACAATGATAGTATAACTGCCCAAGAGGTGCGTAATAAGATTTAAGTAACTTTTTAGTATCCATACTGTGACACAGTAGGCCTAATACAAAAACACTTTATACTTGAAGTTTTGATTCTCTTGGCATCAACATAATATCTGTGTCAATTCTATAATAATTTAATTGCATTTTCGCCCTTTTGTCATGCACACATATTGCAGCATTGTGAGTTCTATACAAGGGAAGAAAGAAAGAAAGAAAGAAAGAAAGAAAGAAAGAAAGAAAGAAAGAAAGAAAGAAAGAAAGAAAGAAAGAAAGAAAGAGGAATTTTATGTAATTAATCAGAGACATTAAATTTGTGTTTGGATATGTTGTCAGTTGTCACGTACTGGTCTCATTCGTGTTCAAACTCATCCTAAAGACAGATTTTGTCATTTTTTAATATCAAAAGTTTCAACAGGAATAAACTGTAATGCTGCTTTTCTATAGTGCATAATGAAATATTCACTCTTCCCTTTATCATGAATGAAATGCTCAAAAAACAGTGGTGTGTGTCTAGGCCTACTTCAGTCTTTAAATAGTTTATTAACTTATTGCAAAGCATCCAAACCAGTTTATTTATGCTTTTCAAAACAACAAACATGATTTAATATTTTACAAATGATTTCCTCAATAAACCAATCTAATATAATCCAAACATATTCCCCATGCTCTGCGATTGTCAGGCATCGGAGTGGGTCGCCCGTCTGCAGCTTCCCTGACCTACAGCGCCACCCAGTGGCCGCGTCACGCATCCACCACCGCTGCTGACATTATCGCCACTCAAATCAGCTGCCTTAATAAAAAGTAACTAATGACGATGGCATTTTGATGTAGTTTTTCAGATTTTTGGAAAGGTTTAAGAACCTCATTATATGTTTGACTGAAAATTGAAGAGAATCACAGGAAGTCCTGTAGTGCCCTGCAGTGCAATCATTTTTTAATTAATAAAAAGTAGCATAAATTGACTTTTATTTAAAGTCGGAGTCAGCGATTCTGGGGAATGCTAGTTGTCAAATCACTTTTTGTCAAAATCATTGAATATCTCCTAAAGGGACCTCTACCTGTACGTACTGTGTGTGCCTTAAACAAAATCCAGAGATAATACATAGCCTAGGCTCTGTAAACTGGTATGTTAACGTAAGGGCACACTGTAGCTATAAACCAATCAGAGCCTATGCTGTGTATTAGCACTGGATTTGCTATTTTCAGCGCCCGCACAGTACAGGTAGCGAATGAGGAGATATTCACTGATTTTGACAAAAGGTGATTTTGGCACAAGCATTCTCCAGAATAACTGACTCCAATTTCCGTGTAGACTTCTGTTGATTGCTGCATGTGATGACACTTTGTTGATGCTGATGTTGTCGATGATCACTCCAATGGGTGTTACTGCAATAAGGGAGCATCTTAGTCTTTCATGCTATATTTCAGTTATAGAAGAAGAAATAATATCACTTAGTGGGGGAATAGTATAACAATGCAACATTAGTAAGTGCCAGAGTTTAATTAAAGGTGGGACATTTTCTTGTAGCGAAAGATAATATTCATTAAATGGAACCAATATTTCCAAAGAGACTTCGTCAGGACCTAGTGGCAGGAGTGGCACGTTATCAAGTGAGTTATCTTTGAACACGTTGCCCAGAGAGAGTAAAGTCGCAGCCTGTGATGTCAGAACTTCTCGTTCCCTCTACCCATAATCCCTCACTCCCGAGTGAGATCTGAACCTATCTCCGCCCCCATGCATCAAGCCAGGCCCCTGCATCTTCCAAAAATGCGTCCAAAAACCCTAGTGTCAAAGAAAAAAGCCGGTCAACATTTTCAAAGGACCAAAAAAATATTCGCAGAAATTTGACGCCTGCCGCCAATGGGTCGTTGCCAACAATCGCTGTTTACGTTGGCACGGCCGTACAGAGAGAGGGATTCAAGTAATGACATGGTAACCTCGAAAAATAAGTAATGAGGAAGAAATTCTCAAATTACATGTCAGGACTTTTCTGCTTTATGAGCACATCACACGCAGGATGATGACTTCAACAGAGAGAGATTCTGAAGCAGATGGTTTTTGGTAGTGTTGGATTAGGGGTAATACTTTGAGGGACACTTTTGACACTTAGCACTTTGTCATTTGAGTTTGTTATCAGGACAGTCACATTTTCACATCAACAGACCGACAATAAGGGCGCTTTGGTTCCATTGAAACAAACTCGGGTTCACTTTCACTTTTGCTGCGGTTCGTTTGCGCAGGTTAGAACATAGCGATCATACTAGGGTTTGCACCAGAGGCGGACCAAACAAGCAGACCGAGACCTTGTTGAAGAAGTGGTCTTGTTACACTTCCAAACCAACTCTGATGCGGTCCCTTTAGTGGGAACGTGAGTGAGTCCAACCCAACGTGTGTGTGTGTGTGTGTGTGTGTATGTGTGTGTGTGTGTGTGTGTGTGTGTGTGTGTGTGTGTGTGTGTGTGTGTGTGTGTGTCTGTGTGTGTGTTAACAATCATGTGGCTGTGTCTTTGAGTGTCTCCAAGTTGGATTTAATTTTCTTCTCTGTGTCTATGTGTTTGTTCTGTCCTTTCCACAGCAGACGGATCGATGATCGGAGAGAGACAGTGGCAGGGGTCTGTTGACACAGGCACACACACACACACACACACACACTCCCCACTGGCCGGCCGCTAGCTGGGGTCAGCCCGTCCCAGCAGGCCGTGCGTTCCCCCCCGGCAGCAGTTACCAAGGTGACAGCATGTCAGCTCAGCGAGGGCGGGAGAGGGGAGCGACCAAGCAGCCCCATGCATCACCAGCTCTGATGGGTTTGTCAATACCGCTTAGATCCAGGGGGAGCCGGCCGCTGTGACACACACACACACACACACACACACAGCCCCTCCAGAGAACTGGTAAGACACACACACACACACACTCTCTCTCTCACACACATACATACAAACACACACACACACAAACTCCCTCATACAAGCACACCTTTTCATTCAAATACACACAAAACATGCAAAATATGTAAACAAGCATGCACAGAAATAAACATCCACATGAGCACGCTATACTATACACACTATAAAATACATGCACATGAACATTCACACAAGCCTGTTGCAAGTGCGACATGTGTATTTTTGCTGAGAAACACGCGGCATATACTTACTGTACTTACTTATTATGATTAAATGAATGATGTTGTTGTGGTCTCATGTTTTAGTACAAAATGCCAGATGCGCACACACGCGTGTTCACAAACTTTATTTTGTCATTTAGTTGGACATCGCATGGAACAAAATCAAGAGAACTAACCTTGACCATCACCACTACATGACTAACCCCAGCTCTACAGTAAACCTGGAGACAAACACACTTGTCTACGTAAGTATCGTGCATGAGCAACACAAACATATTTCAGCTTAGAAACACATATCATACATTTGCACGCAGAGCGAAGTCGCACACATAAAATAGTGTGGCGATGCACTAACAAAAGAGAAGTGAGCTGTGAACAATTGAAAGAAAATCCAAATTCTGGTTCGACAGCTCCAGGAAGATCCGGAAAACAAAACATAACGTATTAAAGAACTGCAAAAAACCATACACATCTTGCTTTTAATTTCATACTGTCAGATTGTGTATAATTTCCTGTTTGCATGAACAGTAAAGTATGTGTATTTATTGTATGCAAAAAAAGCAAGTCAAAAGCAATAGTATACAATACAACACTCTGCATGCAAATGTCTTGACCCTGAGATTTGAATGTTTGACCTTGTGGCGACCTGGTTTTTGCAAATTGTGGGCTGTCCATAGCCTGGATTTCCAGGTTAGACAGTCCACATAATGCCATCAAAAGAGGTACACCTGCAAACAGACATTGGCGTGCATGTAAACATTCCTATTCCCATGCTGCATGTTTAGCTTAGACACACCATTCACTTTGCACGTGCACACACACACACACACACACACACACACACACACACACACACACACACACACAGCAGGCCACACATTAACTGTAGTCTTATTTTCACGTAGATAGGCTATTCACGTAAAAAGACTGCATGGATGCGTGGATTAAGCCTTCGATGCAGGAGTCGCGAGTGAGCTGGCAGATAAAAAGCTGCAGGACCAGTCTCACTCTGTATCTCATTAACCAAAGCCGGGCGGGGGGGGGGGCAACATCAACCACGTTTCTCTCACAGGGACCTGCGGTGTAACCATTTCTAGGCCGTGGATTTAATAGATTACTAATGATCTGGCCACAGGTATTTCAAAGTTAGACATTGGAAGGCGGGCGACCCAAAATAAGATCATTTGCTAATCCGATTCTTGAAAACCCACTTGAGAGCATATACATGGTAGGCCTATACATGTGTGAATGACTGCTGCTATCTCAGCGTTAGTAGTAAAAAAGGTGTGAGGAATATACGCAGCACTCACAAGTCCTCCAAAGTCCTATACTGTATATCCAATCTGACCAATCCTCTTAGCAAGAGAGAGAGTTGAGCTGTGCCCTCCCCCAAAGAAGTCTATTTTTCATTTAACCAATTATGTCAATGTTTAATGCCTAAGGAGGGAAAGGAGAGAGGTAGAAAAACAAAAAAGAAACATTATGACTGTAGCCTTGGAAAAGCTTGTTTTGCAACTAATACCTCAGAAAAAAATAATTTTTCTTATGGTTGTTTTGAAACTACTGCAACGTGACATGACTGATTCTCATTTAAAGGTACAGCGTGTAATATCGGAATATTTAGTGGCATCTAGTGGGGAGATTTCTGATTGCAACGCTTCTTTGCTAACCCCTCCCTGAATTTACAGAAGCTATGGTGGCCTCCATGGACAAGAAGTTAGCTTCAATAGATGGCATCATCCGCCACTGCCTCATGTTTGTCCGTTCTGTGCTTCTGTAGAAACATGGCGGGGCAACATGGTGTCCTCAGCGCACCGATATAAAAGTCTCATTCTAAGGTAATAAAAAAAACTTTTATTCTTGAGTGATTATACACTAATTACACTATTAACATACTTGTGAAAATAATTTTTCATTTAACCAAGTCTATTGTGGCAAAAAATGGCAAAAAATTTGACACACTGTACCTTTAACAAATTCCACGTGCATCGCCTTTAATGCTGATCTCTGCAGCAATGGCGGCAGTAGCACACAACTTCCACATTAGCAAACACGGAGGTTGCTTGCACTCAAACACGGGTGCGCCTTTTCGTCAAATGGCTTCCACTGCCGTTAAAAAGCTTTGCTCGCTGAAATAAAAGTAATTAATTGGTGTTATACACCAAGGACATAATTATCTTTTCCTAGTAACTGGCACATATTTAATTACCAGTAATTGTTCCCCGAGCCTTGTTCAAAAGTGTTGCACGCCAGACAGTTCTGATATATTATACACTAATCCCGCACTTGATACTCAGTCAATTAGGAAATGTGTGTCAAAGAGCAATCGTGTACACAGCGCTGTAGAACACACACACACACACATCCGTCAGAGACGTGACGTCAACGTGGGCCTTAAAACGCACATGCACACGCACACACACACACATATACACACACATACACACACACACATCTGCACTTTGTTTTCCTCCTCGGCGTAGGCTACATATCCCTACTTATCCCGTTCCTTGTCGAGGTGTTAATGCCTGCCAGACTTGGAGCAAAGTAATTTGAGATCATTTCGCAACAAAGGCTGCAGATACTGATTAACACAGGAGGGGCTACTTTCTAGCCGAGTGGCGCGGTCCCATCTAGTATTAGACAGTGTCAGGAGCTAAATTTACTCCCCTGTGCCTTGAGGGGTGTGTGTGTGTGTGTGTGTGTGTGTGTGTGTGTGTGTGTGTGTGTGTGTGTGTGTGTTTGGGAGCCCTTGAACATGAGAACAGGGGTTTGATAAGTAAACAGGAGAGGCAGAAAGACAAGAGAGCTTCTGATCAGTGGTTCCTACTTGCCCAGCCGAGGCCCTCCAGTATACGCGCTACTACTAGCTGATTAGCCCTCCGCCGATTGTACCTTGTAATTGCAGGGCCTTGACCCCCTCTAGGCAAATATTAGATTTTTAGTGGTTTAACCTTTCCAGTCGTCAGAGTAAATTGCCCCTTCGACCAGATGTGAAGGAGAACCAGCGGTAGTCATGGAAGTGAGCCCCTTCTGATCAGTAGGGGGAAGAAAAAAGAACTACCTAGATTGAGCCCTTTTCTTTCTGATATTGTCTCAATTTCCTCCGGGCCCTTTCAAGCTGATTTTTCACAGCGGTTTACTTCCCCGAGAAAAAACGCTCATACTGCGATCCTTATCCCCCCTCTCTCTCCACCATTGAGACATATTATTTCAAATCAGTCCGGTCACAGTTATTAGCCAGTGAACAAGTGAACAATGAAGAGATCAATGCTAGATATTACCTTAGCAAGTAGTGCCTCGGTTCAATCACGCCAGCAATTTGTCACCTGGGGAGTGGGCAACACGTCCACTTGAGCAGGCCTTTATCCAACTGTTATATGTGAGCGAAAGAAAGCCACATTTTTACACAATGCATAATAATGTGCCTTTTAAAGTCACTCACGGACAGTGCTTCAGATGTAGGCCTACCCACTGGTTTTGCAGTGCGTTTTTGTGCAAGAATAGATTTGAATGATTCATTTTGGTAAGAGAACAACAATTGTTATTACATTCCTGTCATCAACTTAAATCATGACAGTTCGAGCAAGGTAGTTTGCAACTGCCAAGATGACTTGTCTGTGGTTAAGTTTTGATTGCAGCCACTTGGTCGTCCAACACAGCAGCACAAAGGGAAGACTTTCAGGAGGCTGTAGAGTTCATCAAACAGCCTCACAATCCAGCTCTGAGCTTGAACGCCAGGTCAAATTAAAGCTGCAATTATACAATCCCATTCCTTGGATAAAAAGCATTATTTACCGCCAAATCCACCAGCCCCCCCCCCCCCCCCCCCCCCCCGCACCCTCCCCTAATAAGGCAGGGATTGATGTGTGACTGCGTGCACATCAAGCGTCCGTCCAGACCAAATGGGAACAATATGAAAACTCTGAAGGATGGAATTTCCCTGATTTGGGAATCAAGACCGGCATTTAAAAAATTCTCCCAGATATGTCAATCTCCCACTGACCGCAAAAGCCCAACAGCTGTGACTAGTTTCGATCATTCTTCAAAAACCTGTAGGTGTCAGTGGAGCCAAAACATGACATTCGAGGCGAGATACTGCAAGTGAATAGGGTAAAGATTTTACGAACAGATATCTTTACGAAACTTTGCCTGTTGATTACTTGCATTAAAATCATTATTTTTTGTATGACAATATTTTCTGAAATCTTGCAAATTTGGCAACATCTAACTACCGTAATTGGCATTTCTTTAAAAACCAAAGTTCTTTTTTTTTTCTAAAGATATTCTTTTGGCATTTTTATGCTTTATTGATAGTGTAGAGACAGAGGTGAAATGGGGAGTGACATGCAGAGAACGACCGCGGGCTGGAATCAAACCCGGGTCCGCTGCTGGCCGAGGCCCATGGGGGGGACACCCTACCAACTAATCTAAGGGCGCCCCCAACAACCAAAGTTCTAAATGTTGGATAAAGCCAAAGTCAAAAGCGTTATTTCATTTTTACAAATCAGTGTGCAAAGTTTTTACAGAAAGGATTTTGGATACAACCTTTTTTCATTTAATAATTCAGAAATGACTACGTACAGGTCTAAAAAAAATATTTTCTGCACGTTTGATGCCTTTGATTTATGCTAGTATAAAAGGAGACATGTCATGGAAGCAAAATAGACAAAAAATCAGAAAATTGACTATTTGCCTTACTTAATCTTCAAATGTATAACCTTCAATGTGGTAAAACAGTAGAAGCAAGCGGTGAAAGTGGTCTGATGTTTTTTGCGACGGTTCTCATGGGGTGCTCTCTGTGTATTCCTGCTTTCACACATGTCTGTCTGAGTCTGTGGGGCCTTGAGCCTCCCCCAAACCCCCCCCCCCCCCCTCCTGCCTCTGTTAGTGCACCTCTTTGCAGAACTATGAGCCCATTATGGGGAAACACTTTTGGACGGGGACGGGGGACGAGGATGGAAGTCACGGAAGTTTTTCTTGGTTCGTTCCCAGAGCCTTATTTTCCTGAGATCTCGGGTTTCTTTGGGGATCCAGATCCTCTTCCTATACTCCTCAAACAGGGGGGGGGGGGGGGGGATTCTGCGTCTCCTGCCTCCCGCCCCCTTCAACCCTTCATGTAATAGTTTCCTTCCTTCCCCCGAAACCTCTCACCTGCAAAAAAAAAAGAAAAAAAAGAAAGTCATCTTTTCATCCCAGAAGATGGACTGAAGTAACCCCTTCAGCTGGAGAGAGAAACCCAATACTGCCTCTGAGCTCGTTGTCTGAGCCCAGAGCATAAGGAGAGGGCACTGGGGAGGGGGGGGGGGGGCAAAGTGGTTCCATGTGAGACACGGAAAGGGAAGTCTGGGAAAAAGGACATGGGTCGACACCCTGAGCTTACCCCTCCCTCTCCTACTCTACTCGAACTACTTTACAGAGTCCCATCTTCCATTCTAGATCGAGTGAATTTCTATGGAACATTTTATTCTGCTGTATATGCCTGAGAAAAACCTATCACTGTAGGTCCCTGAGATCGTAATCGTCAGCTAGCTATGCCTTGAATCAAGAACCATACCCATACTTCCCTGCTATTTAGTATGGCAGAAAAAATATTTTGGATGTCCTATTACATGATGTCAATTGCAGTATGCAAATACCAGGATGGCCTACTACATCCAGTCACATTTTGGTATCTTAATTACGCACTCTTTCAAACCTCAACATTTAAATCAGGTATTTCTTTGAGTGCTCAGGGAAAACTGGAAATGTATACATCTAGAATTGCCAATGGGCCAATCTGTGAAAGCTGTTTATCACTTGTTTCGTCAACGTGTGCAAGTTATGAAATCAACTTTCTTCTGTTCCTCCTTCTTTCTTCTGTTCCTCCTTCTTTCTTCTGTTCCTCCTTCGTAGTCTTTTGTTTATGTTTCATTCAGTTGTATCAGTGTCCATCCTGCTCTGCTCTCAGCTTTGTATTTTACTCACATGCTTTTTCTTTCACAATTCTTTGCTTCTTTTTATTTTACTATATGTCAAGACTGTACAATTCTATTATATTCCGTCATGGCCATTGCTGCTCTATTCTACTTGACTGTTTTCCGCTTGTTTAATATGAAAATCTCTCTGCTCTCCTGAACCTCCTAAAGCAGTGTTGTCTTATGGGTCTGTTCAGGTATAAGCTTTGTGAGAAGGAGGCCCTAATATCTGCAGACATCTATGGCCGCTGCCCAATCTGTTGCACGCTCTGTTCATTTCACGCACTGCCAGAAGTGCTTTGTAATTATCCTGATATTGATGAAGGCTGATTCCAGCAGGTAATCGCTGGCAGTTCGCATGCATTTTTACGCATCTCAGCGATATGTCTCTATTCATTACCGGTGGCAAATTAATTTCCACTCAATGGCCATACTTGTTGATAATGTATGAACTGGTGTCTGTGTGTGTGTGTGTGTGTGTGTGTGTGTGAGAGAGAGAGAGCGACAGAGAGAAGGAGAAAGAGAAATCCTTGACAGGGCTCTGAACTTGGCTTATAACTTGGTTTACCACACACACACACACACACACACACACACACACACACACACACACACACACACACACACACACACACACACACATAACCCTGTGTGTTGACACAAACACAGTAGACCCTAACACACTGCTGCATGTGCTTCTATTTAGGCGTTTAGTCGTAGAATATGTCGAAAATATTCCACTCATATACTGTGTCTTGATTTATTTTTTCTTGTTGACGCCTCATATGTGTATACTGCAAGATCAACATGTGCTTCCTAAGGCTATACAGCTGAGTGTATTAAAGATGTGTGATTCATGGTCTAAATGTCCACTTATACTTAAATACGTCCTTTTTTCTACAGCCCCGCTGCGCTGCATTGTGGGGTATACTGGAGAATCCCTTCCAAGGGGTAAATAAATACGCTTTTAAAAGAAGTAAATGAGCTTGAGCAAAGTGGCCCTTTGAGTCCCCCTTCGTGTTTGTGGAGCAAGCCATAATGGATTCTTTAGAGCCATGAACGGTTTATAGGCATGACAGCCATGTTTCGGCACGATGGGCTTATCCCTTACGCACGGCGCTAAGGATATTAGAGGAATCGGCGTAAAGCGGCATGGAAATGATGACTGGAGCAAAGCCTCAGCTCGCTGGTATTATAAGCCCCTCAAATTCTCAGGCACTGCATCCTCCAAGAAAAAAGTTAGGGGGGGAAGGAGCGGACTTGGCATAGCTCCACAGTGTGATATCCTTCATTATGTCTTGCTTCATCTCTTGCTTTTAGGTTTACAATTAAAGGGGAAGTCACCTAATCTTGTGATAGGTCGGTCAATGTGGCCTATCATGGTGTTTTCCTTTTCCAAAGACAATGAAGGAGTCCTTGTTGTCCCTATGGAGATCTGTTGGGAGGAGTTGGATCAGTGCCAGCACTTATAATGCCTGGTACTGTCTGAGCTACATCCCAGTAGCATAATAAAGCCTTGATGGCACATGCCAGGCTTGAAAACAGACGCCTGCAAGGTTCCCCTAAATTAACTCCTTTTACCTTCACAGCAACGTTTGTAAACGCTGCCGCCATACTGAGGAATACAGAGAGGGTTTTGTGAATCTGATAGGCTTAATCAACTTAAATTAATTTGGCAATGGCTTGAACGTAACCGACATTCATTTATATGGAAAAAGTGACTTTAAAAAAAAAAGCACTGTGACTTTAACAAAAAAATACAGTGTCAGGTGAAGTTGCAGGGGTTTACCCATAAGTCCAGAGTGTGCTCACCAAACGAATATGTCCGCCCACTCGCCTCCTGTCAGAGACGAAGGATGATTTATGTTCCACCTCTCACCCCACCACTGTAAATTAGAGAGCGCGGGTCGAAGCTATTTTTCTTTGGTGAGCGGGATACCCGCTCGTGGCTAAAAAACGGGGCAAACACTGTTTATCATCGGCATGACGACAGGGCCTCCTCGGGCCGAATTAACCACGCGTCCTCCGTATCGACTGGCAAGGGGCCGGGAGTCACTGGCCCTTCACTTTGATTAATCTGCCCGTGTTCCTGCTCCAACTCTATCAAAGTGATCGAAGTGAAGACACACGCATTGATCTGTAAACACAGCACACTAACTGTAGCCTACCAACCACACACACACACACACACACACACAGTAGAAAATATTGCATGTGTTTATTATTCTCTAAACAAAAAGACATTTTCGCTATAAATTGATGCAGAAAAGGCCCACATTGGTGGATAAAAATTCTCCAGAATGCAGGAAATTAAGTCTTTGATGCTCAAAAATGTCTAGGGGAGGACACCCGCAACGTGCCCTGCAATGTCAAAACTGTACCTACGCCCATGTGATAGTGGTACAAATGTACATGTGCAGTTGAGCTAGGCACTTGACCTGCTAAAAAAAGATGCATAAAGTCTGACTAAGGTGGCAGCTTGTGCCATCCACTTTGAGCAATCCACACATAAAAAATGTTTTGTTAATCCATGTCTGCACTTTCTGCAAAACAATCCGTTTTAAACTGCAGCCTCTGCCAACGTGCTTAGCAGACAGTGACTGAGCATTTCTTTTCTTTTAATTTTATTGGGTTATTCCTGACAACTCATGCGGATCCGGCTGCTTTAAATCCGGTGGCATGACGTTTGCAGCACCCCAACTATTGTCAGTGATTTTACATGGAAGACAGATGGTGCTCGCATGCAGTCCACTGTTAAAACTGGACTGAGCTTCAGAGCCTTACAGGGGGAGTGTTATTGGGGTCAAAGTGCTTTTAAATATAGGTGTGTGTGTGTGTTGGCGGGGTATGCTTGTATGCAAAATAAATGGCGCTGGACATGGTGATCAAGCCTGAAACATAGGGAGAAAAAGGCCAAAATTGTGCAAATATAGAAATTAGAATTAGCAGTCAAACTGATTTTTTTGACAATTTCTGATGCAACTGATTTCTTTGTAGTTTTTTTTTTCTTTCTCTAGTCAAACTAGTTTTACGTTGTTTTTTAGTATTTAAGATTCAGGCAATGTCTGGTGTTCATTTCAAACCCTCAACAAAAAGCACATGGGGAACATTTTTCCTGTTCTGCATCACTGCAGAACTTGCTTTTGGCTTCATCATGTGGCCGGCATGTTTTGAATTTCATGACTGAACAACACAAGACTCCAATAAGCTGTAACATTGTGATGTGATATAGACTGATAGCTAAATGATTAAAAGGAAAAAAATAGCTGTGTAATTGAAGCAACCAATTGAGTCATTACACTCATTTGTTTGAACATGTTCTGTCTTTGTTGGATTTTATGCATTTTTATTTGCCTCTTTTATCATTCCAGGTCATTATTCAACGTTGTGGTCTGTCGTCATGTGGCTTGGATTATCCACTTCACTGTCTTCTTTTTCTTTTCTGTTCTTGCTGTATCTTAATACTCTACCACAGTTTTCATCAGTAGCTGTTACGAATTGTCGCTGTTTAAATGTACAATATATTAAAATGATCTTGACTGATGGGTCTCCAAGAAATATAATTCACGATCATCATAAAGCTATTTGGATAGAGTGGCTGAATACATTCAGCATGACACAGAAGCCAAATCTGTTTGAGGAACACTTGAATGATACATATGTGGCTGCCTTTGCCAATTAGCAATATACATTCAGTTAATCAGTATTTTTAATGTAAGCTGACGGCCACAGAGGCTGTGAAAATATTTTATTTTTGTGCATTTCAATGTACTTTTCTGACATGAATGCTAATAGTAGCTTACATAAAGCAATAGTAAAGATCAGATATCTATATTGTCAAAGCAAAGCAGTGCTGAAAATTACAGTAGTCTTATTTTGATGACGAAAAACAAATATTAACAGTGAATTCAAAAACAATATAAAAAGAGATTAATTAATATACTTCATTTTGTATCTGAGTGTATTACAACAGTCAATATATTGCTATTATTATTATTTTATTATTTACAAAATATTTCACAGCACGTGTCTCTGACGTAACAACTTCCGCCTCGGACGTCACTGCTGTCAGGAGAAAAACATGGCCGCTTGCAGTGCACGAAATGTGGGATCGTTTCTCGGGAAATGTGGGAAATGCAGCTCCAGATTAAACACGGTGACGTCGCAGCTAAACCGACAGGTAAAGTGCATGTTAAACTAAGTTGCTGTGTTCGTAAAACAAGTGTGAGTGCATAGATCTTGAGTATAATGCGTAAAAACCTGACGTCCTTGAGTTAGCAGGCTCTGTTAGCCGAAACTCGCTTTACGAGCATGTGGATTTACAATAACAAAAGATGCATTTGCTTTTATTTTTGTGCGACAGACTAAGGAATGACGTCTTTCAAATAACTGAACCCTTTACTTGAATTCGGCATTGATTTGGTTTAACTTCTGCCTACCATACACTATATAACACTCTGAACATACTTTAAAACCACTAAAGTCAGACACATCAACTCGCACCTGAAGACAATTAGTCATTAGTCTCTACATTTATTGTCACAGACTATACGAAGACAGGGGATCTCATATTTGCAAGGCTAAATGTGATTTCAGTCAAATAAAAAGGTAGCAGGTCAAATGGACCGGTCATAAATAACATGAACAAGTATACAGTATACACTCACCGACCACTTTATTAGGTATACCTGTTCAATGGCTTTTAAAAACAAAAATCTAATCAGCCAATCACATGACAGCAATTTCGGCATTTAGACGTGGTCAAGACCATGTCCTGAAGTCAAACCGAGCATCAGAATGGGGAAGAAAGGGGATTAAAGTGACTTTGAACATGGCGTGGTTGATGGTGCACTGCAGGATGAATCCATACTTTCATATTGTTCATGCCAAATTCTGAACCTGCCATCTGAATGTCGCAACTGAAATCGAGACTCATCAGACCAGGCATGATTTTTCAATCTTCTATTGTCCAATATTGGTGATGCTGTGAGGATTGTAGCCTCAGTTTCCTGTTTTTAGCTGACAGGAGTGGCACCCGGTGGGGTCTTCTGTTGCTGTATGCCATCTGCTTCAAGGTTGGTCGTGTTTTGCGTTCAGAGATGGTATTTTGCATACCCAGGTTGTGTAACAAGTGGTTATTTGAGTTACCGTTGCCTTTCTATCATCTCAAACCAGTCTGCCCATCCTCCACTGACCTCTGACTTCAACAAGCCATTTTACGTCCACACAAATGCCGCTCACTGGGTATTTTTTCTTTTTCGGACCATTCTCTGTAAGGCCTAGAGATGGTTTGGACTGAAAATCCCAGTAGATCAGCAGTTTCTGAAATACTCAAACCAGCCCTTCTGGCACCCTCAACAATGCTATGTTCCAAGTCACTTAAACCCCCTTTTTTACCAATTCTGTTGCTCGGTTTTAACCTCAATAAGTTGTCCCGTCCGGGTCTACATGCCTAATGCATTGAGTTTCTCCCACGTGATTGGCTGATAAGTTATGTGTTAACAAGAAATTGAACCGCTGTATGTAATAAAGTGGCCGGTGAGTGTAGATGCCTTAATCATGTTGTAGACTATATGGCATGCCTGATCACGCTATAAAGACTGCAACTGTGATTGTGACTATGTAAGTTTAAAAAAAGACATCTTTACTATTTAGCACTGACATATGGTTATGTTTGCATAATGTGATATTGATAACAGTTTGTAGATGATCATGTATAAGCTACTCATATAGCTGCTAACAATAACAGCTTTTTTCTTTTCAATTATTTTCTTTTTTTATCATGCACAATAATTCAATCCGGACAGCAAAAACATCTCCTTCTTTTGGTCCAGGTGGTGAGCAGGCGGATATGCTCGACCCCTGCCCTCTGTAAGAAGAACCTGGCGGCTGCGGGGCCGGAGAAGTTCACGGTGGAGTTTATACAGAAGCAGGTGGAGGAGTTTGACGTCGGGAAGCGGCACCTGGCCAACATGATGGGAGAAGACCCGGAGAACTTCACCCAGGAGGACATAGATGTAAGAGAGACATGGCAGGGCGTTTGGTCTGGGCTGCACAGTCATGTGTTATCTGTGTGTTAGAGGTCGACCGCTAGAGATTCTGAAGAAAGCTTGTTGTACAAAAAAACTTTGTCAAAATAAGTGAGTATCTCCATGTGACCCACGTCCTGTATATAATGTGTGTGCGCCGAAAAACAATCTGATGTTAAAGGTGTGATCTGTGATTCTGGAGAACGCTTGTCAAAATCCGTGAATGTCTTCTCACGATCCACTACCTGTCTGTACTGTGTGCGTGCTAAAAGAAAACAGCATGTTGCTAACTATGGAGGGATCCCTCTGTTTACATTCAGTGATTACATTTTTTTTTACAAGCTTTCTCCAGAATCTCTGGGTCCACCTTTTTAAAGGTGCAGTCAGCAATTCTGGAGAACGCTTCAACGTTCAAATAATTTGTCTACCTGTACATACTGTGTGTTTGCTGAAAAAACTCTGATGTTAATACACAGCTCACCTTAGGCCTTGAAAACGAAGGGTTTGTAGACTTATGCGCCCAGTGTAGTTTTTTTTTGTAGCGCACACACAGGACAGACAGGAAGGAGGATCGTGAGGAGATATTCACTTATGTTGACAAAACATTCTGGAGAACCACTGACTCCACCTATAAGGCTTTCATCAAACCGCCGCATGGACATCAACAAATGCATCATTGGGATTGGTCTTTGAAAGGGATTTGTTGCCGATAAACGTTTAGTTTTTATGTTCACAGGATGATGTGTGGTAGTGCGCTTTTGTTGAATGAGTGGCACATTTGGGTTTTAAATTGGCTGATTGGACACACAAATAGTTCCTTTTGTGCTGTTCTGGTTGACGGTTTGTTTCATTTTCAGTCTCCGATTAACCCTGGAGCCTCGAGGTTAATCCACTGCATCATGGGTATTAGCAACGCCCTCAAACAAACACAAACCCACTTGCTTATTCCACATTTTTGTCAACACATGAGCCCTCGCTGCTCCAAACATTTAGCTTGATTTCCCATGTTACCCGGCGTCTGTCCCCCCTCCCGCTCGCAAAATAATGAAGAGAGCTGTCTGTGCTGGCACTGTGAAAGCTGAAGCGACGGCAAGTGGGCCAAAGTCAGGTGTTTGGAAGGGAAGGGAAGGGGAACATTTGGGAAGACTGGAGAGAGACACCTGATAAATCCCTACGCGCTGGTTTGAGAGTCTAGACTCAGACACCGTGAAGACAGAAATATCTCTCATGACAGCTTCATTATTTAAATCTAGTGCTGAAACAATTGGTTAATTGATAGTTTGGCAAGAATTTTCAAAATCTTTTAATATTTTATTTTAAATGTTTGTGAAATAGTCTCATTCTTCCTGTGATGGTCATAAATGCTGTGACAGCCATTAGGACCGTCAGTGAAAATGCTATTTCAAAAAGAGTTAACATTAATGCTTTAGGTCAGTTCTGATGCCCAAACGTCAAAGATGATTGTATAGTAGAAACATATACAGACCCAAGCGGACATAGATTTAGTCAAATAAACACCCAACTGTACATTTTGGACCTTTTTATTTATACATAGACATTTTATGGAAGCAAAATAGACCAGTGCTTGAAAAAAGCAGTGTTTTTGCCTGCAGTGTATTAAACTTGAACCCTTAACTTGACTTTTCACTATGGTTTGACTCTGTCTTCTTCCTATGGGATCAGCTGTCACACTGTGCTGAGGCTGAGCGGACACGCAGGTGTGTCTTCATCTGTTCCCTGCCTTTCTACCCTTTAACTTCTCCTCAGTTATCTACTCTGCCTCACACACACACACACACACCTCAACCCATTCCCTTTTTCTTTCTTCTTTCCGTGCTTTTGACAGCCTTAAAGGCAGCAGCTGCCTTGCTAATTGAACGGACACTGAGTTTGAACAACGAGAGAGAAAAAGAGAGAGAGAGAGAACAGACTGTCTTCATGAGTGTGGCGGGGCCAACACACTTGCTGTACGATCACACACTTTTTACAGCGCCATCTGTAGCCCCTCGCTAATCGCACGCACGCACGCAAGCAAGCAGAAGATGAACTTGGAGTGAACTGTTTGGACGTCCACTTTGTCCTCTGCTCGCTGTCAACCAAGCCAGAAACTTGTGCCTTTTTTTTTTTTTTTTTTACTTGTTTCCCCCTCTAACTACACACACACACACACACAGTCACACTCGCCTTCCCTTGAACCCACGAGCAGCTTGTGCCTCTTCTACTGTCACTTTCGCTGGTGTGACCTCTGTTATTTTCTGGACATGTCAGCGTCATCATGACTCCGTTATTTATTTATAACGTTTTTTGTGTGTGTCTCTTCTCACCAACAGCGGAGCATCGCCTACCTCTTCCCCTCTGGCCTGTTTGAGAAGAAAGCCCGGCCCCTCATGAAGGTATCTGTGTGTGTGTGTGTTTGTAAGACTTATACAAACATATTGTTTATGGCCGACGTCAAACTGAAGGCCGTGATCAAAACTCCTATTAAACTGATAAGGCTTGGTTTAAATGGTTTCACTGTGTGCTCTATCATGACTTGTTTTCATTCGCTTTCATCATAAACGAGAAAGAGAAAAAAAATAATAATAATAATATTCACACACCTGTTTTTATTTCCAGCATCCAGAGGAGATATTTCCAAGGCAAATAGGTATGTTTTGTTATATATATATATATATATATATATATATATATATATATATATATATATATATATATATATATATATATATATATATATATATATATATATATATATATATATATATATATATATATATATATATATATATATATATATATATATATATATATATATATATATATATATATATATATATATATATATATATATATATATATATATATTTTTTTTTTTTAAATTATTTTACCATTGTAAATGTTACCATATTATACAGAGTATTGTCTAAAATGATTGTCCATCCTGTCGGTCTTTCCAGCCGTCCAGTGGGGAGCGGACAAACGGCCGTTCCACTTCCTGTTTTACACCGGCAAACAGTCTTACTACTCCCTGATGCATGTGAGTAGAGTTACCCTAACCCCATCAAACAGTCCACCGTCTGTCATTTTTATTTGTATTTTTTTGTCATCAAGGGTTGCACCTCTGCATTCTCTCCTAGTTATTGACTGCACTTTCAAATCACCTGTTTTCCTTTTGAGGATTAAAACGACATCAAACTAACAAATAGATTAGAGATGCATAGAAAGAAGGCATAATAGAGAACACGCTGTTTACTTGAAGATAATACACAGATTTTTTTTTTTTTTTTTACATTTTTAAAAAATGTCCTTTTGAAGTCAAAACAAAAGAGAACTAACAGGGGGCACCAAAGAGTGGACTGGGCCTCTCACTGTGACTAAAAGAACATAAAAGGATGTTGAATTATTTTCCTATTTGAGCTTATAAATATAAATGTTTAAATAGGAAATATTAGTGAATAAAAAACAAGTATACAAAAAGTACAATCAACGTGCACTTAATCTCAACAATGACCAGTGCTTGGAAAAAACAGTGCATTGTCTTGATTTAAATGCTTTAAATAGCTGTCTGTCTCTGTAATATATTGACATGCTTTGATGCAGCCAATCCGTGCGAGTTATGCCCCCTGTTCCAATGTTGTGCCCAGTGTTTGCAAAACGTGTACCAAGCGCCCCCGTCCTCTCCTCCTACATCCACTCTCTCTGATTTTCTATTATTTTGCAAAGAAAATTGCCTTTTGCTTTATATTTGCTTTGTTTTTTTTTTTATTTTATTTTTATACACAACCCCCCTCTCCTTCCTCGTGTCGCTGGTCAGAGTGGCAGCGGATTAGCCACACTCTATCAAGAAGGAATTAAACAAACATCTGGTGAATGATTAACAGGGAAATTGATTAACAGGGAAATGAGGTGTGTGTGTGCGTGCGATTGGCCTCAGTCTGTGTGAATCACTGTGACTCCCCCCCCCCCCCCCCCCCCGATGTGAGACAGTGATCTAATGATGAGCGAGCTCCCAACCTCTATCGTCATTTATTTAGTCTCATGTTTTTTACCTTTTACCAACGCTGCTTCAGGACCAGGAACTGAAGAGTAACGCATTAATGGGCTGCGAGTTCATTTTCCAAACAATTAAAGTTCCTTCTTGGACCTAGTAGGAAAGAGACAAACAAACTGTTGCTGCAAAGTCAGACCCATGTTAAACCATTTTTCTTCTTTTACAACATTGTTTATTCCGTTTCTTTTGATATATATTTTTTTGCTTTCTATATACATATTTTCTTTTACATTAATTTTTTATTTTCATATATTTTTTTTCTTTTTATTATAAATTGTAATTTCACCAGTGATGTGGGAATCTGCCTCTATGTGAAATGTATTTTTTAATATGTTTTCTGTTCTCCTATTAGGAACTTTACGGTAAAATCCTGAACATAGAGAAGTACCAAGATCGCCTGAGAGCAAAGGGACTCTTCACCCAGGACGTGAAGAATATGTAAGTAGTGGAACTTGGTTTATACACTTCAAGTCTGTGGGAACACTTTCCTGAGACTCCAGTTTGTAAACGCTGTCATACTCAAAAATACGTGAAATAAGTTTGGTGGAGCTTAATCAACTTCGTATCAACTCGTTTGGTGATGGCTTGAAAGTAACTTAAATTCATTTATATGAAAGAGTTACGCACTATAGCTATAGCGACAGCTTTCCAATAAAGGCCCCTATGAGGCTTAGGTGGGCTCCAGGCAGTTACGCGTCAATGAATCCAAGTCCGGTGATGAAAGTTTGAGAATGTAATAAATGAAGGCAGAATAACAACTGATGAATGAAAACATTTAGAGCGTATTGAAAACAAATAAATAAAAGATAGAGTGTGGTTACTGACGGTTGTTTAACGATAGTTTGACGGTTGCTTGACGATAAACAGAAAATATAATTAGGAGTGCCACTAACCCGCTTTGTCTCTTTATACCCGCCTGCTACAAGTGCCCAGGTATATAGATTAAACCACACCCATGTGTCAATCAAACGAAAGTGACATAAACCAAACCCGTGTGTGTAACTTTTCAAAATAAACAATAAAGAAATAGACCAAATGTGCATTTAGGCCCCTACACTAGCTTTAAGCTGCTTCAAATTGAGAAAAAAATAAAACGTACATTGAAAATGTGTGTGCATCTTTGTCCGTTAGCACTCTAGGAACAAGCCGGTGGCTCGCGAGGGAAGAACTAGAAGCTCTGCTGGTGGAAGACATCTCAGTGTTCGACGTAATCACTTTTACGTTCTTCGTTACTTACTTTGTTCGAATAGTTTCCGACATTTGCAATTTTCTCAGATTTGTGTGTGGTTTTGGTTCCTCTTCAGTATAACCGCTTCATCCAGCTGATGGAGCGCATGCTGTCCATGCCTTACTGCAACACGGAGGAGGAGTTTGTCCAGCGTTACCGACGGCAACTGGAGGCCCAGTCCAGGAAGCAGATGGTGCCGCCGCTGGAGAGGGACGAGCAGGGTGTGGCCTACAGCACCGCAGAGGGTAAATACACTCAACTGGCATTCATTCAAAACACAACGTATTTTATTTTTACTTTTTTTGAAGCCTCTGGAAACTTGGTCTAAAATAGTGAACAAATCAATATATGATTCAAAGTTGGGTGTCTTGATTAGCTGTTTTTATTTGATGAATGTCGCCTACTTCTGCTCATAGGCTCTTTTAAAAGTGGCCTAGGATTTTCCTAAAGCCTATTGTAATGGAGCTGAAATAATAGGCTACTACAGCCTTAAATCGGTCCTGCTTTTTAGTTTTGTTAACTCTTAACCATGCAAGCATTTAAAGGACTGCTTTTATTTCAATTTTGTATAAAGTAATTAAATAATTTATTGTATTATGTTATAACCCATGATTATAATGTTAAGAATGTTCTATACGTTGTTTCAAAGTAAAAGATAGTGTTCAGCCGGGGGAAAAAACATCTTTCTTGACCCAGACATTTCAAAGTAACACATTCGAGAGCTGTAAGTTAAGTGTCTTGCTCTAGGACGCAATGGTAGAGATGGTGGGCACCGTATACGTAATACCAGCAACTACTAGTTTTACAACTAGCACCCTCCTGCCCGGTGCCGGGGATCGAACAAGTGACCTTATGGTTACTGGCCGGCCACCTTCCCTCTGGGCCATCCTACCACCCCGCGGGTATTTCTGCTTAAGGTTATCATACCATCAGAATATCATACCGGCACATTACATGCCTAAGTGTTTGTTTTCCTCTCAGGTCGGAGAAAGTCGTCAGAATCCACCGTGGTTCTTCGAGACTGCGGCTCCGGTCGAGTCACCATCAACGGCCAGGACTACCTGCACTACTTCCCCGTCCTACAAGACAGGTACCAGGGCTTCATTTCACCCGTATACTTCACCCACACGCAGATACCACTCTTTCTTTAATATGCAAAGCAGGGATGTGTTTCCAAAAAAATCTAAGAAAAAGAAAATTAAAATGCAGCTTTTTCACTCTTCAAAGTATCGCCTCGTTTTTCTATTTATCTCCTTGTAGTAAGTTAATTACACAGTCCAACGCGTGTGTGTGTGTGTGTGTGTGTGTGTGTGTGTGTGGGCCTACAGTGTGGGGACGGAGCTGTAATTGGAGCAGAGAGGTGACAATTTACTTTGTCAGCAGCCATAGGCCATTCAGCCCAAGACGCAAGCCAGAACACACACACACACTTTCCTTTTATTTCTCTCACACACACACACACAGACCTCATCCTATTCCTGCTGAGTCAGGAGTTACTCTGTAATAATATGCGGTGGTGACATTGTAAAAGAAAAAAGCGCTTTTTCACAGCGTCAGTATCCTCGTCTGAAAAGTCACCCAACCAGACATTAAATTAGCCAAGCCTCGGCCCGCTCAACCTCATCTCATTCTTCCACCTTTTTTCTTTATGTAGTCATATAAGGGTTGTGGTACATGACATATCAGTGAGAGACATGATATAACGACCATGATGTGGGGTACATATGTTAACAAGTTTCAGACAAAAAGAGCAGATAAAAGAAAAGACAAGAGTAGGAATTCCTGGCATATAGTCATATTGTATTGTTGAGGGTGTTGTGTGGTTGACTTGTGTGTATGCGTGGCTTTGTGTGGGAATTTTGATTGACATTATTTGCTTGGGGGATGCGACCAGCTTTATGGAGAATGTTTGAGTGTGTTGAGAGGCAGAAAAAGTTTGAGAATAACTGGGTTGGCTGAGTGTATGGAGAGAGATTGGACAAAATAATTTAAATTAAAGTTAATAAGTGGATAGTAATCAGCTCTCTCTTCTCTTCCCTCACCATCTAAAGTCAATACAATTTTTATTTATTTTTTTAACCAGGTTTTAGTTTTTTCTTGTGATATTTGTTTTGCATTTGTACGAGAAAGGGAAAATGCCCATGTGTTGTTTATGTATACTGTATGTGCTTTTGTTTCCATTGTAAATGACTGTTTTTAATGGTGCTATACAAATAAAGTTGTTGTTATTATTATCCTTCAGTTCACCTCCTGCCAGTCTTTCACCCATGTTGAAAACCCTCTTGACCCACTTGGGTTCATATAAACTCTTGGTCATTGTTTCCTGGTAGAGAGCAGCTGATGTTCCCACTGCAGTTCCTGGGCCTGCTGGGGCGTTTTGACCTGGAGTGTGTGGCGAGCGGTGGCGGGCGCTCCGGCCAGGCGGGGGCGCTACGGCTCGCCCTGTCCCGCGCTCTGCTCAGCTTCCTGTCTGAGGGGGAAATGGAGACCATGAGGCAAGGTGGGTGATCACCGTTATTTTTTTCTATTCATATAACATACTACATCTGATCATAAAAAATAATCTAGATAGAATCCAGTAGGCATACAAATGGAACATACTTTTACTTATTTAGTTCATCGTAACATTGAGCCTAAATAAATCAGACAATGAACAACATATGAAGGAATCCTTTTGTAATTACCTTCAGAATAGTGCTGAGAAAGATTATGGAAAGATACATTGATCAAAGTGCTTTAGTTGTAGAGATAATGTCTGTTCTAGTTGGTTGTATAACAAGGTCGTCATGTTGTTGTTTTCTTTACTATGATTCAGTTTTAAATGTTTCTTTTATTAATCATCATAATTATTTCCAGCTGGTCTGCTGACCCCAGACCCCAGAGTGAGGGAGAGGAAGAAGCCGGGCCAGGAGGGCGCAAGAAAGAAATTCACATGGAAGAAACGCTGAGGAAGAGAGGTAGAAAACATTCACAGTTCAGTCCGAACTGATGTGTTTTTCCCAGAAGCTCTTTCACTTTTGTCGACCTTTTAAGTTGATTTAAGAACCAACGGCTTTGTCCTCGCATGGCAGCCATGTTTCAAGATGCAGCTCAGACTCAAATGCGCTACAGTGAACTTCTTCAGCCACCAGAGGGCAGTGTGTGTCAAGGAATACATGAAAATATATTTATCATTATGTGAAACAATAAATGAGGTTTGTTAATACATTTTTTGTGTTTTTTTTTTATTACAAAAGAATGACATCATGTTAAGCAACTGGCATTTAAAGGGTTAAAATCCCTAAAATAAAGATGATTATGGTTTGTATTAAATCATTGTTGGGTTAAATCTGAGGTCTTTTTGGAAATAGTAAAAAGTGCAAAGAAACATGGTTCAACTGTTTGATCGAGAAGCTCAGGATGTTGGACAGCCTGGAGATGTGTAAGTTCCACGTTCGATCCTTATCTATGCTCTGGGAAGTGTTAAGTCTAACCAAAGTAAGGAATTAAAGATGCTCTGAGAAACTCAAGTCAGATATCTGAATGACTAGGTCAGTCCTAAGAATACTGCTGGGGGACTATAACCCTGCCCCCACACATTTCACAATTCCTTTTGTCTCTTCTAGCAAACTCTGCCTCAATTCCCATCAAGCACTCAAGGCCAAGCCAGGTTCAACCACATGCTCAATCGACAGCTGGACAGGGTAAAATCCAACACAAAAGACTGTTTATGCAGTCAGTAGATTTTTGATACTTTTTCATATTCAATCTCAAAATGAATTGTGGCCTGGGGGAATACTGCCCTGTGATAATAGCCAATGTTTTCAATAAGCATATGTACTATTACATACACCATATTACATACACCATTGCACCATTACTGGCCCAGGTTTCCTTAATCCTCTGCAATGGTGTATGTAATAATACAAGTCATGGAATCTGAAGTAAATATTTAATACATTATACATTTAATAAGGTTAATGAGTGCACATGAAAAACAATACATGAGTATGAACGAGGTAATGTGTAGAAAAATAAAAAAGCAATAAAACTGTGTGTGTAGCTCTTAAAATACCGAATATAGCCATGCATGAGATTCCTTTCAATACAGAGTACGGAATCATCTCTCACCTGCATCTAATCAGTCTGCATCTAATCAGTGCTACATAAAGAGACTAGTGCTCATCTGTCAGACAGGGAGGTGACGACTGCTAAGAGATGGCATTGATTTCTAGTTCACAACCACCACAGCACGGGTAATATACACAGAGCGGTGTGTGTTTTTGTAAATATACCCTATTCACCTGCATTATTATATTAATGTTTCCTCATTGTGTAACTTATTGTGGTCAACATTACATTGGATCGAAAAACACATTGCATGTGCAAGTAATCCATAATGATAACAGGGCTTCCCTTTAAGGCTGTTGATTATTGATCTGTTAATGTGTGAAGCAGTATTGGTTAAACAATACATGTCAATGTATGACCTTACCTCATGGTCTGGATGTAACACATTCATCTGGAAGTAGGTGGGCATTGTCATTGTCAGATAAATGTAGTCATGTGCTTCTGTAAAATTAGATCTTAGTTGGGGGATGAATCTGAATCAACTTCTCTGTAAAATGCATTGTTTGGGCTCATAACCCCCCTTTATACCTCTACGAAAGTTGGGACAAGAAGGACTCTCTTTGTGTGTGTGAATTGTTTTATTTTTCATTTTCAAGGTAATTGTGAAATTTCAGTTTGTCTGTCTGTTGAGCAGTTGTCTGGATGAGTAGCTCATGCGGATAGAAGCTTGCTTGTTTCAGGTAGCAGGTTTTACAAACTCTGGGTTTAATCCTGCGCTCAACCATTCAGAAAAACAACGGGGGGAAAACATTTTGTAAATAGAATTATTAAGCATATCAGCAGCAGCAAAAAAGCTGGCGCCGCACAGCATTGCTGACAGTGTTTTATATTTGCTGTATTATGTAGGCAAGCTATAATAGCCTACTGTGCAGTAAACAGATTGTCACTTCTTTTAAATAAAAACCATGTGATGATATTAGCTAAAGATTAGCCTGAAATGCTAAGAGAGGTAGTTTTTTCTCAAATTGTGGTGGTGGGGGAAAGTGAGATGTAGATTACTTCCTTTGCTGTTTAAAAAGAGCATCGTGATCCATTTCTCATCTCTAATAAAGAGTCTTAACTGTCGCTTTTAACCCATTCTGATAATAAATAATCTAATTCAAAGGAATAATATTGGGCTCAACTGGTAGTCACACACGGCTCCATATTCGAACTGTCAAAAATACAAGAATTTCATGCATGAACCTACAATGGGAAAATAGTTAAATCTAGTGGAATACAGTAAAAATGTCAAATATGACTGCTTCTCTTCTAAATGAAATGCTAACATTACAAAATGCATGGTTTTATAGTGGAAATGCAATGAGATTAAAAAAGGTGGTTTGAATGGAAGTGGATGGGGCACGTTCTGCCTCGAAGGAGTATCTGGCACTACATAGAAAATACAAATGCAATCAAATCAAATTGGTTGCTAATCTTTGACATATCAGATACTCTAATCACCATTAATGCCTCATCCCCCTACTATTTATTATATGGAAAATAATTCATTTTTTGTGTGTTTTTATAAATAATAAATACTTCTAATGATTAAACTGGCATTTAAAGAGTTAAAATCCTAAAATTGATCAAATAGTTGGTCATTTTGATCAGGGCTGAAGTTGATGAAGGGATTCAAGCAAAGAAAATCAGAAAAAAATATTGATGTATGAGGATTTTATTGCATATTTTGTGCGTGTACATTTTTGGGAAGTATTGGCTTTAAATTCATACTGGAGTTTAAAGTGCAGTATTTTCCTTCAAGAAGTGACCCTAGTACTCCAACAAATACTCAATAACACAAAGGATATATTTAACAATTGCAAAAAACTGTGCGCCAATTTGTTTTATTTTATTTCCCTTGTTTAAATACATTTATAAAAATTGATTTAAGATCTATTTGACGTAAAGGTAAAAAAGGCATGCAAATGTCGAGGGTAACCTTTTTACAACTGTTTCACTACAATTCCCATGATGCACTCGATAGTTACACCCCAAGGAAGTTGAAGAAAAAACCCAAACTTGCCCCCAAAAAAACCCAAAACCAATTGCTCGACCGATAGATAAAGGTAAGAATAAAACGTGCTATAATGAAGCAGGAAACCACGAGGAGTTTGACTTTGTTTGCATGTTATTTAGCATTGTTTAGCGTAACTTTGCATCGCGTTTAACCCTGTGTTTGGCGCTGTTGAGTGCATCACGCAGCTATATCGGATCCACGTGTTCTTGTGTAGATAACACTCTGCAGCCACTGTCAGTCCGCAGGCTGAGAGCAGAGGAGACACTTTGATTGAGTCGCTGTGCTGAACCAGGATCCGTCTATTTCCTGCTACACTCATTCACTAACACATAAGGTGAGTATCAAAATCATCTGTTGGATGTTAATTTAACTGCATCTGCTCAACTTTAATACTAATGTCGTAGCAGTTAGTAGTATCCTCATTGTGAAGCAGAAGGAATGTATCTTCCTTAGGCTTTAACTTAGGCCACTTTTACAGACATACATTTAAATTGGAATAAACCTGATACTGGACCTTCTAGATTTTGATATACATTACCATCAATTATATACCACATCGTCCATCTTGTTTAAACTGCAGATTAAGTGCATGTGTAGTATACTTATGCATGTGCAGCCTTATTAATGAATTATATACCGCAAGTTGAATAACTCCTTTGACATGTTTGACACACTTAAATAGCAGAGAAGTGTGATTTTTAGCTGAAGTTACGTTACGGTTAAATGGTGCAAAAATGCTCTAAGTGCATTGGTACCTAGTGTGATGGTAAAAGACACTTGATAAAGCTGTTTAAAAATAATCCTGCCTTGTTAGAGTGATGGGTTTGGTTGTGTTGCCTGAGATGTGAGTCACATGAGAGGAGAGTGACTCCAATCACAGCCCCTAATTTTAACTAATTGCGGAACATGTGCTGCCACTGTGCAACACTCTCCCCTTTGTGTTTATCTGTTCCAAAGATAGTGTTCAGAGCATGTTAATAAGACAATGTTTCTGATCACACTCACTCACTCACTCACTCACTCACTCACTCACTCACTCACTCACAAGCAATTGCACAAACCTCAGAGGTCAAGTAACCCTGTACATTTCAGGTTGCTGCAGATTGGTATGATTTGAACTCAAACTGTTTTTTTTTTTTTGATTATCCACATGATGAGGTCACATTGATTTCTGTTGAGTGAATTTACTCTGTGTGACCGATGCACATGATTGGCATGAGATAGGTGTCGTTTTCAGAGTGACGTCCTCTCAAATGCAAGTCATTATTGCACCACAAACACTTCAGACGGCTGTAAGAATCTTCATCAGTAAATGAGGAAAAAGGTATTTTCATGGCCCTAAAATAGGCGTATTCTATCACGTTAGTTTGTTCTTGAAACAGAAATGTGATGCAGTCATAAGAGGCTGAGGTCAAGGCGATGGCTTCACTGTATATCAGCTCTGACAATGTCTTTGTTTTTCCATGCAAATGAGCCCCTGTTTTCAGCTGCTGGTGATTTGGCCATTTAACTGTTGACTTGTGTTTTTGTTCTAGTAAGTTGATTGGCTCCGTGTTTAGCGTGGCATTACAAGATAATATAAGACCCCGGGCCCCTTGAAAAGGTCAATGCTTCCTCATCGCTCGGACGACTCCTTTCGTTATAGGTCAACCTTTTTGCATGCATTTAAACGGTTACATTGAGAGAGAGTAGAAGCGCCGGCTTCTCTATGGAGGGAGCCTTGAAGACATGACTAGTTTAACGTTTTGTTCGTTCCGTTGTGTTTGCTCAGGTGTGATGGCAGAGAGGGTGTTGGTGGTCGGTGGCGGTGGACGGGAGCATGCGCTGGCCTGGAAGCTGGCCCAGTCACCCCAGGTTCAACAGGTCCTAGTTGCCCCTGGTAACGCAGGCACGGCCAACTGTGGGAAGATCAAAAACTCTGGTAAATACACACACAGGCTCTTTAGTTCACTTCAAATGGATAACATATATTCATCCATTTTCGCAAAAGAAAAATCTCTACTGAAAAATCTGTGGAAACAGTAAATTATATCTTGGAAGTTCATAAGATTTGAAATGTTCTGTGTCGCTGTGTACGAACTGCAGCCAGCTGGCACAGTTAGCAGTGTAATCTGAGGGAAACGGCTATTCCATTGGTAACAAAGGTAACAAAGTCAAGTGGTAACAAAGTCTGGCTTTTAAAGGATTTGAATTGACAAAATTGGTACAAAGTGTTTATTTCTGAGGCTTAAGCCACGCTAGCCGTTCCCCCCCTGATTTCAATCTTGATGCTTAGTGTCTCTTGCTCTTACAGTCATATGAAAAAGTTTGGGAACCCCTCTCAGCCGGCATTATAATTGACTCTGCTTTCACACAAAAAAGATAAAAGTGGTATGTCTTTAATTTACCAGGAACAGCTAAGTACTGGGATGTTTTCCAAACAAAGATTTTTTGAAAAGCAGTATTTAGTTTTATGAAATTAAATAAAATGTGAAAAACTGGCTGTGCAAAAATATGGGAACCCTTGTGGTGTTGCTGATTTTAATGCCTGTAACAGCATGTAAAACTGAGGACTTTAAACACAAAGTTGGTTGGATTATGTTGTTAAGCCTTGAACCTCATATAAAGGTCTGTTTAATCATGATACAAGGTATTTTAGGTGCCTAAATGCAAGTTCCACTTCTCTTTGACTCTCTGCAGAAGTGAGACAGAATGCGATCATCAAAACAGCTCCCAAAAGATCTGAAAAACAAAGATTATTCATTGTCATGGTTTAGGGGAAGGCTACAAGAAGCTTTCCCAAAGGTTTCAATTGTCAATTTCTACTGTAAGGAACGTTGTCAGGGAATGGAAGGACACAGGCACAGTTGCAGTTAAACCCGGGTCTAGCAGACCAAGAAAAGTACAAGAGCGGCATATGCGGCGGATTGTGAGAATGGTTGCAGACAACCCACAGATCACCTCCAAAGACCTGCAAGAACATCTGGCTGCAGATTGTGTATCTGTACATGGTTCTACAATTCAGTGCAATTTGCACCAAAACATCTGTATGGCCAGGTGATGACAAGGAAGCCCTTTCTGCGCCCACGCCACAGATACAGTGCATGGAGTATGCAAAAGCTCATTTAGACATGCCAGCTTCATATTGGAAGAAAATGCTTTGGACTGATGAGACAAAAATTAAGTTATTTGGTCTTTATAAAAAGCAGATGTTTTGGTGCAAATTGTGCTGAATTGTTGAACGATGTACAGATACACAATCTGCAGCCAGATGTTCTTGCAGGTCTTTGGAGGTGATCTGTGGGTTGTGTGCAAACATTCTCACAATCCTCCACCTATCCCGCTCCTGTTTTTTTCTTGGTCTGCCATGCCTGGGTTTAACTGCCACTATGCCTGTGTCCTTCCATTTCCTGACAACGTTCCCTACAGTCGAAATTGACAATTGAAACCTTTGGGAAAGCTTCTTGTAGCCTTCCCCTAAACCATGACAATGAACAATCTTTGTTTTTTAGATCTTTTGGGAGCTGTTTTGATGATCCCATTCTGTCTCACTTCAGCAGAGAGTCAAATAGAAGTGCAACTTGCATTTAGGCACCTAAAATACCTTTTCTCATGATTAAACAGACATTTCTATGAGGTTCAAGGCTTAACAACATAATCCAACCAACTTTGTGTTTAAAGTCCTCAGTTTTACATGCTGTTACAGGCATTAAAATCAACAAAACCACAAGGGTTCCTATATTTTTGCACAGCCAGTTTTTCACATTTTATTTAATTTCATAAAACTAAATACTGCTTTTCAAGAAATCTTTGTTTGGAAAACATCCCAGTACTTAGCTGTTCCTGGTAAATTAAAGACATACCACTTTTATATTTGTTTTGTGAAAGCAGAGTCAATTATAATGCCGGCTGAGAGGGGTTCCCAAACTTTTTCATATGACTGTATTAAACAGGCAAAGACATGAAGGGGAAATCATTCGTCTCATGAAACTCAATGAAAAAGACAACGAGCATCTTTCAAAATTAAAAAATATCTATTCTTTTAATCAATTATCAAATGAGTTATTGATTTTTGCTCAGCTTGAGAATCACAGAACCTTAAATAACATTTCAAACGTATGTGGGACATTTGTTATTTTAATTCATTCATTTTATTATTTGAATAAAAATATAAACAATTTTCGTTTACACCACACGTCTCCCTGGAAAGGACATGGTTTGATCTTGAGTTTTTCTGTAACTGCTTTTACTCCTTTATTTATAGGAACACATGCCAATGAATGCATTAAATGGCATACTTAGCTTCATAGGGTATTTCAGATATGCCACGGTGATTATAGCATCAGACAGTGGAACAAGTCTCTCTTGTCTCCATGCAGAGGTGTCTGTGAGTAACCACGCCATCTTGGCTCAGTTCTGTAAAGATCACCATGTGGGGCTGGTGGTGGTTGGACCTGAGGTGCCACTGGCAGCAGGTAAGAGCGCTTCATCTCATTACCTCTGTTTAGACTGTAGATGTTGGTTTGAGTGAGTCATCACACTTTAGCTTTTTCTCCCTTTACCGTCTCCTCCAGGTATGGTGGACGACCTGACGGCGGCTGGAGTGCCCTGTTTCGGCCCGTCTGCCAAAGCGTCTCAGTTGGAGGCCAGCAAAAGCTTTTCCAAGGCCTTCATGGAGCGTCATGGCATCCCCACAGCTCGCTACGGCTCCTTCACTGACCCACAGGAGGCCTGCAGCTACATCCGCAAGTCAGTACATTAGCACACGCTAAGATAGTACCTTTTTGGAAGACGGGTTTTGTGCTCACGTTTCAGTCCAATTATACTTGGAGGATAGGCTGCAACGTTTATGGAAAACAACATTTTATTTGGTTTTCCAGCAGGAAAAATTAAACACTCAAATTGGTTCATATGTTTCTAATTTTATTTTTTTTAATGAACTAAGATATGAGCTCATCGTTAAGTCACAAAAACTGATCTGCCTAAACACAGTTAAAAAAAACTCCTGTTTCCATTTGGTGATATAAAGCAAACAGCTGCAGCATTCTGACAGCCTTCATCCATATGGATTCCAAACAAATGATGTTGTGCCCTGCAAATGTTAAATGGTCCGAGGAAAAGGGCATTTTTATGCTCCGTAACAGCCACGCAGCGCCTGCACCAGCTGTGTGTTCTGTGAATAGATGTTGATTCTTGCTGTATCTCACAGAGTTTGTTTCATTGTTTTCCAGGGCTGACTTCCCAGCGCTGGTGGTGAAGGCCAGCGGGCTGGCAGCAGGGAAGGGAGTGATAGTGGCGAGTGACCAGGAAGAGGCGTGTCGGGCTGTCATGGACATTATGAAGGTTTGAGACCAGGGGCCTCTACGAATAGTCAAATCTCCTATCCTTTAAGCCTCCTTTCCTATACCTTAACCCCAAACGTCATCGGGGTTAAGGAGAGATGAAAAGGTGCTTCCTTTAGGAAAAGACAGCATTGTTTCAAATGAATTCGACTCCACTTTTCCTAACCGACGTCATTGCGAGATGGTGATAATTGCTGACGTAAGTCTCTAGCGCAAAACTACACTTTTTTCCGAAAATGGACTACAACAAGCGCTCGTTTGATCCATGCGTTCTTGTCATATTGATTTCAATCAGGTTGTCGTTAACAGAGTGAGGATCACTTAGGTCGGACTTGGCCAAGGGGAATATTTAAGGCCACTTGATGTGGAAAAAAAAAAGAGGCTACACATATGTTGAAATGAACTGCCCCCAGTAGTCTTCATTAAATGTGAAGGCATTTTATTTTTTTATGGTGTAAATTATGTGCAACAAAAATAACTATTATGATGTTGGTCTTTTAGGAGCTCTTTATTATCTTTATGGGGGGGGGGGTATTTTGTTTCAGTCGAGTTAAATCTTCCTCTCTTCTCTTCTCTTATCTTCTCTTCTCTCTACGTCTGTCTTTCGTTTTCGTGTAGAGTCCCTCGGTGGCCTGTTGGTTTAAACTTGCCGCCGCAAAGGATTATGGGATACCACTATCTCAGGAGTAACCTATGCTAAAGGAGGGTTAAAGGATGCATCAAGGCTCCTTTCCTAAGCATTTTTAGAATTCGAACCACCTATCCACCAAGTACTTCTGGGTCATCTCGTTAGGAAAGGAAATTTCCTATGCAAAAAAAGAGAATCCGTAGAGGGCCCTGTTCTCAGAGCCATCCTGCATCATAACAGTACTTTATTGGTTCAGTCACATAATGACATCCTGCAGATCAACTACAAAACAATAGTGTTAAATGCTGTGATCAGAGGCCTGTATGTTTCTATGCTCAAGCTGTTTCTAGCCTTCCCCAAACCTTTCTATGGATTCAAACCAACCGTCTTCTTCTGTTGGCAGTAGTTTACACATTATGGGGGAGTATTATTTCCTTGTAATGCATTTTGCAAGTAGTATTTTAAAGTGAAGTAGTATAAAGTTTGCATGAGGCCCTACCCTCCTAGAAATAACACGCCTCAGACGACGTTTCAGGAGCTGGTAGATCTATTCGGCTCTGGAAGGATTTCAGTTTCTTCATGTTGGATAATGAATTTGTTTGTGTTTGTGCAGGACCGGGCCTTTGGATCAGCAGGGGAGACTGTGGTGGTGGAAGAGCTCCTAGAGGGAGAGGAAGTGTCTGTGAGTTGAACAATTTATTGAAAAACAGAAATGAACCATTTTCTCCCTTGAGTTTTGATTTGGTGGAAAACTGACAGGACGTTAATCCGTCTCCCCCACATCTTGTAGTATCTGTGTTTCAGCGACGGCTCCTCTGTGTCTCCGATGCCTCCAGCTCAGGATCACAAGCGGCTGCAGGACGGAGACCTGGGGCCAAACACTGGCGGCATGGGGGCGTACTGCCCCACCCCTCAGGTACAAGCTTCCTCTTCCTCTAAGCCAAGGATTCTGGAAGCACTTCACCTGTTTAATAAAGCTCCAGGCATCTCATGACTCTGTCCTCTGCAGGTGAGCCAGGAGCTGCTGCAGCACATCAGAGAGAGCGTCCTTCAGAAGACCGTGGATGGGATGAAGGAGGAGGGAGCTCCTTATGTGGGCAAGTGCTCTTCTTCTGTCTAATGAGTCCAGATGGCTCCACGCCATCTGTTCATATTAAGTTTCTACTAGAGGTAAATTAGAGGTCTGTTACTGTCTTCCAGGTGTGCTGTATGCAGGCCTGATGTTAACCAAGCAGGGGCCGAAGGTGCTGGAGTTCAACTGTCGGTTTGGAGACCCCGAGTGTCAGGTGTGTTCCTGACAGCCGTCCATTACATCTGTCTCAGCTGTCCCCCTGTAAAACTAACATCAAATATCTGCTGCTGCTCCTCCAGGTGCTGATGCCGCTCCTGAAGAGTGACCTTTATCAAGTCATTTTAAACACAATGAATGGCAAACTGGCCTCCAGCGCCCCCGTGTGGCTCCAGGACAGCTCTGCAGTCACTGTGGTTATGGCCAGCCCCGGTTACCCCGGCTCCTATAAGAAAGGAGTAGAGATCACAGGTAGACAACGCACCATGTCAAGGAGTTTAATATTTTGGCCTTTTAGAAAAGACACTGGGGGACACATTTTAACAGGCAGGTCACCCGTCACACCCTTTAACGGCGTGGAGACCCAAATAAGACTTCACCAGAGCTGATGAAATTACCCTATGCTACAGAGAAATATCATTGTTTTTTTTTAAGATATTTTTGGGGCATTTTTATGCATTATTGATAGTGTAGAGACAGAGGTGAAATGGGGCAGAGAGGGGAGTGACATGCAGAGAACAACCGCGGGCGGGAATCGAACCCGGGTCTGCTGCTGGGTAACAAATGAATAGTAGAATATCCAGGGATAGGCCTTAAAGCAACACATACATAATGCTAAGACAATAATATCTGAGTAACTCACCTGTCTGCCCTCAGGCTTGTCCCAGGTCGTGGACATGGGGCTGCAGGTGTTTCATGCTGGCACAGCCCTGAAGGATGGAGCAGTTGTGTCCAGCGGAGGACGAGTTCTGACCGTCACTGCAGTGGGCCCGTCCCTGGAGAAGGCCCTGCACACGGCCAACAGGGGGGTGGGGGCCATCGGCTTCCCGGGCGCCGTGTACCGCCGAGACATTGCCTACAGAGCCATTGCCCACCTGCACCAACACAGGTGTGTGTGAAAGAGCCGCAAGCTTTAATCACTTAAACATTCCCATTTGCGTGTGTACTGTTTACAGAACGTTTCTCTTTTTTTAGTCCCAAGGTAACTTTTGCACTGTATTTGAAGTAGAACCTTGTGAATAAACCTCTTGAATAAAAACTCACTCTGGATTTACTCATGTCGTATTGTTTTGTTTTGTTTTTTTTTCTTAAATGACCAACCTCCTGATTGGAGCTTTAGCTGTAGACAGGCAGGGAACAACAGTCACAGCTTATCAGTGGAATGACTGGTAAATCACTGTGTCCCTGACAGAGGCCTGACCTATAAGGACAGCGGAGTGGACATTGCCGCTGGTAACACGCTGGTGGACATGATCAAGCCTCTGGCCAAGGCCACTTCCCGTGCTGGTAACTTCACTTTCATGAACAACAGCTACAGACAGAGCAGGCAAATACTTTCTAGCACATTTAAGTGGTGCTCTGTCTTCTTATCTTTAATTGTTTTAATAATATATCCTTATAGAGTCATCTTTGACAGAATATCTTGTTTTAAGCAGCCGACTGAAACCTTTTTCTCATTATCTCATTGTTACCTTTTTCAACACATTGTTATCATTGTGGTAATATTAGTTATTCTGATTGTTTGTACCTTTTCCACAAACAGTCAAATAAGTAAGCAGTACTAACCATAACTGTAATTGGCGTTCCTCTTCAATAGGGTGTAATGCTGAACTGGGAGGCTTCGCCGGGCTGTTTGACCTGAAGGCAGCAGGGTTTGTCGACCCGATCCTGGTTTCTGGGACAGACGGCGTGGGGACCAAGCTAAAGGTGGGACTAGGAATCCTTCAATATGATTGGACTAAGATCAGAATACTACACATGTCTAATGAGATTATTGCTTACTATGACCTTATTCTGATTAAGGTGAGTAGAAAATGCTGTTTACATTAATACGATTTCGACTTGAAAAGGTCTAATCTAAATGAAAAGCTAGTATCAAAAGGTTTATTAGTTATGTCCTATCAAACCCATATTAACCAACTTGTAGCACAATGCTTAAATTGTCTATTATTCCTTCATAAAGACGACTCTCCGCTCACTACAGTTCCTACAAGAGACGCGAACCCCGGCCTCCTTGTTTAATAGCGCTGGATTTACCCTCTTTACCACCTGAGTTTTACTTTTATCGAAAGTATAATATTCAATATATACCACTGTGTTGAAAAGTGTCTATTTTATCAGAGCCCCCTCATTCTAGGATGAGGCCGACCTCCTCTAAACTATTAACCCTTTCTAATATTGCTTCTCAAAATACTTCTCTATGTTTTAGAATAAAGATTTCAATTTGCCAGTTATTGTTTGTAAGTTGTACGTAACTTAGTCTGTAAACCACCCTTCTAATAAAATAGAACAGATATACTATTTTCAGAATATAAACATCTAGTTTAATCTGGGAAGGTATTTATAACCTATTCTTTTATTTTTAAAGATTAGGTGTATCAACATATTCTCTCCTTACAGAGAGGTTAGTTGTATGAGGTTGTGTATGTTTTAAATCAGTGATGTGCCGTTGTGTGAAACAAATTGAACTTACCTCCCCAGGGACGAAACCATCTCTTTGAAGAAAAAAAAAAACCCTATACCTAAAGTCCTTCTGTTCCAGTTATAAACTAATTCACAACTGAGGCTTTACAACATTTAAGGGATTTTATTTACAAAATACAAGAGAGTATAGGTAGAATACATAAAATGGACCAGAAAGGAAAAGAAAAGAGGTTGTATGCCTATAACTCATTCAATAGAGTTATTTTGACTTGGGTCTCGTTTCTAAATTTGTTGTAGCTCGTGAAACAATACCCCAACACTTGCATGAGTGCCAGTAAGTATTATCTTAAGCGCTACGAAAACTTCGTGTCGTGCAAGGGGCTAGACAGATATCTTTATCGCGCCTAATAAAGAAAGGCATATCCCGTTGGCTATGGGTTCCATAAAAATATCTGTCTTTTTCCCTGCAACTCAGTCCGTTTTCCTATTTGTAAAAATATTGATCAAGTCATTCTTAGTGTCAAGAGGTTCAAAGATGTGTTTTTAAAAGACTTTGCCTCTAAGTACTTCGAAGTCCAAAATCTTTCAGAGTATTTTGGACTCACAAAGTTTTCTAAGTTTTTCTTCTGCCTCCATGGTGGGAGACAGAGAGAGCTGGAACAGAGTAGTGTCTGCAAAAAAACGGCCCCAAAAAGCCCTGTCCTGCTCAAAACTTGCTGTTATATAGTGACTTGAAAAACCAATGAGACTTGTGAGAGGGAGGAGTGAAAAAGACACAGCTGCATGGGGGAGCCCCGGTAGCCCCCTCCCTCTACTCTTTCCTACTGTATGGCCATATAAGGTCCTTCCCCCTACTCACTTCCTATGGCCCTATGGTCCTCCCCTTTCTATTCTGTTTCATTAAACATTTCCTACTTTTACTTATTGACAAAAAGAGATACAAATGTCACAATATATGCACAAGTAATAAGTTGCATCAAGGTCACCTCACTCAATAACATGGCAATGTCTTATTGGAATATGATTTGTGACTGCATATATAATATCGCAATATTTCCTTGCATGTAAACAGTCATTGTTGGTTTATTTTCTTTACATTTTGAACTTTTATCAAGATGCCAAAACCTGAGAAGTGAATGTTGAATCTCCTTCAAAATATCATTCCGATGAAACTCCTTTTTTTGTAATTTCTACTAATGCATTTGACATGAGTCTTTGCCTGATTAGTCTTGTTTATTCATCAGATTGCTCAGGCGTGTGGCCAACATGGCGGCCTTGGTCAGGACCTGGTGGCTATGTGTGTGAACGATGTGTTGGCTCAGGGCGCTGAGCCTCTCTTCTTCTTGGACTACTTCTCCTGCGGCAGCCTGGACGTAGACGTGGCCGCCTCAGTGGTCGGTGGCATCGCCAAGGCCTGCCAGATTGCTGGCTGCGCTCTCCTCGGTGAGAGAGAGAGAGAGAGAGAGGGACCTGCATAAGCATGATTCATATTGACGGCCCTCCTTGAAGCCTTTTGTCATACCTCCATCTCTCTGTGTCCAGGTGGTGAGACGGCAGAAATGCCAGGCGTCTACGCTGCAGGAGAGTATGACCTGGCCGGGTTCTGTGTTGGAGCAGTGGAGCGTGGAGCCCTGCTGCCCAGGCTGGGGGACATAGCAGAGGGAGACATGCTGATCGGAGTGGCCTCCTCCGGGGTCCACAGCAACGGCTTCAGCCTGGTCCGCAAGGTCCTGGAGAGGGCCCACCTCAGCTACAGCTCCCCTGCTCCTTTCTGCACGTCGGGGCTGAATCTCGGTAAGGCATTGCTATCTCTCCTAAAATTACACACTTTTTAAACCTTGGACATTTGAACCCATTGTGCTTCCTTCCACCTAGCATCTTGAACTCTTTGACCAAAGATAGATTTTCCCTTCATTATCTGCTTTTGCAAGGTCCAAACTTCTTATTTTGTTGCAGAATAACCTATTGGCAGAGAAATGTGATTACATTTTTTTTCATAATTTTTCAATAAAATTACTGCAAGAAATAGTCTCTACCTCCAGCCTATCAAATATAAGGATATCCCCTGTTTCTAAATCAATGTAAACTGAATATTTTTGCTTTATGAGTATAACTCAAATGAAACTATTCATGATTCATGATGGATGTCTTCTTTGTCTTTGGGAAATTGTGACTGTGATTTCTCATTTATTTATCACCAAAATGAAGTTACCTAATAGTGAGTTGCTGCTCTCATATTTCAGCCTGACTTGAACCCTTGATACCCGCTATAACTGCTTACAGGTGAGGTTTTGCTGACACCCACAAAAATCTATAGTCGTCTGCTGCTGCCCATCCTTCGCAGCGGTGCTGTCAAGGCCTACGCTCACATCACAGGGGGCGGGCTCCTGGAGAACATCCCTCGGGTGCTGCCCCAGGAGCTGGCAGTCGATCTAGGTGAGATGAAAGCACACGGAGGCTTCATGCTGACGTGAAGATGCAACATAAGCAAAGTCAAAATGTTGATGTCAACCTGGAAATGTGGATGAGGCTGTGAGGAACCAAACTATTTCCTGTATGAACATTTTAATAGTAGCATGTCCTTTGTGAACATCTAAGTAAACATGACTAAACAGCAAAGTTCCCTCTCCACTGTTTTTTGCATATTGTAGTAGTCCTGGGATCACCCCTCTTGTAGAGGTCACTCTGTTGTTATTTCAGGCCCCAGCTCTTTCTCATTATTATTTACCGTTCTGTTATCTGTGTTTGTTTGTTTCTTAAGCCTTTACATAAACAGCGACTCATTTCCCAAACGTTTAAGAGGAAGGTTTCATTTAGATTAGTCCTTTTGGCAAGAAAACTCTGAGAAAACCTTTTATTTAAACAATCAACTCTTCTCTTTTTAACACAAGCATATCTGGGAAGAACATTTATGCTTTGTGTTTCTGCATGACTCAGATGCCTCTCGATGGAGCATCCCCCCAGTGTTTTCCTGGCTCCACAAGGAGGGGGGTCTGAGCGAGGAAGAGATGACGCGCACCTTCAACTGCGGCCTGGGGGCAGTGCTGGTGGTGGCCCCCCTGGATGCTCAGAGGGTCTTGCGCCAGCTTCAAGCACACGAAGAGGCTTGGATCGTGGGTTCACTGGCCCACAAGCAGCTTGGTGAGTCGCTGATAACTTTAATTTAATTTATTTTAGATATAGCTGTAAGGGAATGTCAATAAACAATCGCCTACATTATGAAAATACAAGAACAATTCAAGTTTTGGTGTTTTGTTGTTTGCACAGGGGCAGAGCCTGTGGTGGTCCGCAACCTGAAACCCAGTCTGCAGAATAGAGGACCTGCCCCCAGTGGAGAGTCGGGGGTTGAGCATGATGGCAGTTGCCATGGTGACAGCATCACACCACGCAAAAAGACTAGAGTAGCAGTCCTCATCTCTGGCACAGGTGTGTTTTTTTTTTATATCGCTGGAAAGTTGCGTCGATTTGAACAACGCGTTTCGGAAGGACGGGAGCTTTTATATACAGGTCATGTCAAAAATTAAAATATCATTGAAACTTTTTTTCTTAATTTGATTCAAAAAGTAAAACCCATCCTTATATTCTAGATTCATTACACAAAGTGAAATGTCAGGTTTAAAAAAAAAATAATAATTACGATTTACAGCTCAAAGTATCTCAAATATTAGAATATTACATAAGGCCAATCAAAAAATATTTATAATATTTTATAATTTATAAATGATGACATTCTGAAAAGTGCGTTCATTTATGTACTTGGTAGGGGCTGTTTTTGCATGAATTGTTGCATCATTGCTGCATGTCATGGTGGCGATCAGCCTGTGGCACTGCTGCGGTGTTATGGAAGCCCAGGTTGTTTGATAGTGGCCTTCAGCTCGTCTGTATTGGCAGGCGAGTTGGCTGGTCAATCAAGCACTTTACCATGGTCAGCAAAGCAGTTGCTAGTAGCCAGTGATATAGTGGTCAGATCGTCCCCTTAGAGGCTCAGTCCTCATCGCAGCAGACCCTGTTTCTCTGCATGTCCTCCCCTCTTTGCCCTATTGCAACTCTCCAATAAATCTTATAGGGCAAGAAAATATATTGACTCTATAGTTCAAGTGTTGCTATTATGTACAGTGAATTATTAAATCTATATAAAGAGACTCATTTTAAAATATACGCTGTGAATGACTTTTTCCACCAAGGAGCCTAAATCCATGCACGCCATAGCTGTCTGCTGAGCGTTTTAACAACATCTAACGGATGCAGTCTGTTTTTACATATTTCTTTTTAAAGAGAATATGATATGATTAAATAAAATGTAAATGACAAGTTTATTTTGGGTAAATCTGTCACAAAAAATAAATTGGGCGCGACCCTATTTTTCTTTTAGTCATTCATTTTGAAATAAGAATTGCAGGTGGAATGTCGTATGTTACTAAACTTTTCTAATTTCAATATAAGTATGAAATAATGCACAAAGAGTCAGGAGTCAGATTTCATCATCCGCAGAGACTTTAGTTGAAACTTGCAAGTTGAGTCAGTTATCATGTACACACATGTAGTATAACAGAGAAATGACTAAAGTCAGAGAGGGATGTTACAACTTTTATACCCATACTGGCACGTATTTGTCTGGCCAGGTGCTGATGACCTGGTCATCTGAGTTTCTGGAAAGATGGGGGATCAGTTTTAATTACACTGATAAGTGCAAGAAGTCCTCGACCTTGGTTCTCCCCAGTATCTTGCTTCCCAGTATCTGTGTGCCAAAATTCCTTACGAGGCAGTTTGACTTCTTCAAGCAATAAGAGTAAAAACATGTTTACCACCGTGTTGTACACCAGAGTTCAATGTGAGGTGAATAGAATGACTAGCATTAATATGTTATACAATCATGGAGAAATATATTTCGTCGACATCGTACATTAAAGTCATAGTTTGAACAGGGTCCTGCTGACAAAATGTTTCCTCTCCTCATTACCCGACTTAAACGCTCTTTCCTAGGCACCAACCTGCAGGCGTTGATGGATCAAGCGAGGCGTCCATCCAGCTCTGCAGACATTGTGGTGGTCATCTCCAACAGGCCTGGAGTTCAGGGCCTGAAGAGAGCGTCTCTGGCTGGCATCCAGACACGAGTAAAATGATAGGAATAACGTTTTTCTACAAAATCTGAAAATCAAGCCTAACTAGTATACGCTCTTTCTTGGTTTGAATTAAAGCCTTGTAGTTATTTTGTTGTTGCAACCTGTTTGATACATCTGCATCTTTAAAATTGGTCTAATTTGAGAAATGCATGATGGTAAAAAATAGCAGATAAGCTGGTTATGATTTGATCTTGATTGTGTGTCTGATCCCATCTAGGTGGTGGACCACAAACTGTACGGGAGCCGGGCAGAATTTGACGGCACCATAGACCGTGTGCTGGAAGAGTTTGGGGTGGAGCTGGTGTGTCTGGCTGGATTCATGAGGATCCTCACGGGAACTTTTGTCAAGAAATGGAACGGTGAGAAGATGCCCTTTGGATTACATTTGCTTTATTGCATGATAATGATCTTGTGAGTAACAGGAAAGTCTTTAACATTGTGTGTTAATTGTCACAGGAAAGCTACTGAACATACACCCATCCCTGCTGCCCTCATTTAAGGGTGTGAATGCCCAGAAGCAGGCTCTACAGGCTGGGGTGCGGGTTACTGGCTGCACAGTCCACTTTGTAGTAGTAAGTATCTCATACAATATACATGTTGTGAACAGGTTAAATAGCTGTTTTTTTATGTCATTTTAAGAGTCTCAACATACCCATATAAAAACCAGGGGCCTCATTTATAAAGCTTAGCGTGGGATTCACGTGGAAGCTGGCGTACGGAAGAAACTCAGGCTGTACGTGCGGACAAAAATATTCAGATTTATAAAACAGTGCGCACTCACGTCCTACGCCTGTTTCCCTTTATAAATCACAATCAACTCTAAATGTGGCGCAGCCTTTGCGGGCTTCACGTAACGCCCATTTTTACCCATACATAGTCAATGTTCGCACCAAATTAATATCATTTACTGAGTGCATGAAGGCGGTAGTGGCAATTGCTGACTGAAAGGGAAATGGAAAAATAGACTCAACACGGTGTGGATCACTGCGGCCACGCCGAAGTTCCCGTTGGAGGTTGCAACCAGGCAAAAATAATTTGGTGACAGTGTGTGTGCGTAAAGGCATCAGAGTTGCAGCGTGTGGCGATCTCTGTTAATGCTGCAGCCTCAGAATGTCGGACAGTGGTGGAAATAAAAAAAAAAAAGCGATCCAACATCAAAGTGGACGCAAAAAGTGCATCCTCACACAGCAGTGTTTGTGCCACGAGTGGGGGACACTGAGACCCCCCATGAGAAACTGATTCAGGGAAATGACGGCAGCGGAGGGTTAATAATACATTTCACAGCCCCTTTCAAAACTCTACAACGTGCTCAAACATAAAGATAAAAGCAGACTAAAAGCCATGAACAATTAGTAAAATATGTGATATGATGTACAGTAGGCTTGATTAATGTATGAAACTGCACAGCTGTCTGCCTTGACGGCCTCGAGAACAGCGTCGGTGTAAAAGCAATAGGCTGTATTCCACCTCAATATTATCCAAATGAATTCAATAACATGCAGATAGGTTATTCTTTAAGAACTGCAGAGCATATTTGAACGTTGTTTTAAAAAAAATGTGCACTCCTATATCTCCGTTTGTAGGCTATTTAAGATCCTAATTAGTTTTTTTTAGTTGGTATCACTCCATGCATGGCAACATCCGTTTTGCTAAGGAACTCCCAATATATGATAGACCTACATGGCTTTTAATAGGACTATCTGGATTCACTTTACACAAACACATTCGTTCTTGCACTTCATACATGTGCCGACGGAGTCGCCGTTTCTCCTTTCTCCACTTTCTGTGCGTACGCATGGGTCAGAGTTTGCGTGGAGGACCACACATTCTCCCGTCAAGTTTGGTTTTTATAAATCACAATGTTTTGGTAGAAAGTGGCGTGCGCCCTCTTGAATGGGTGGGGTCAGACAGATGAGTTATATTTTACTCAACATTCATCTTTTTGTTGTTCAGTGAAATTATTGATCGTTCATTAATTTTATTAGTTTGAATGGATGTCTGCCTATGACAAAACATAATGTTTATATTTCTGTTTGGATATGAAGAAAAAAATAATTTAAATGACCGCCATTTAGTTCATTCCTATAATTCCCAATTTTTAATATTCCAAAAATTCCCGGGCGACAGTTCCCGTGGAAAGTTTCCGGAAATTTACCGGAAACTTTCCACCTCTTTGCAACCCTAGTCACTTTATTACACTGACCATGCCCTCTGATCACTGACAGTCAAAGGCTTTTCGTGAGGACATCATGTCTTATAGTAATTAACATCTTCCAGAGACACATTTTAATGTTATTTGTATTATAGTGCACACAGACAACAAATGCATCTGTGTGTCTGGTTTACAATTAAACATTGTTGCTCATTTGTGTTCAGGAAGAGGTGGATGCAGGAGCCATCGTTGTGCAGGAGGCGGTGCCTGTGCTCAGTGGCGACTTGGAGGAGAGTCTGTGTGACAGAATCAGGGAGGCTGAGCACAGAGCCTTCCCTGCTGCTCTGGAGCTGGTGTCCAGCGGGGCAGTCAGGCTCGGAGACGACGGACTAATCATGTGGAAGACAAATTAAAGAAACAGATTTATTATACACTAAAAAAGAAGCCTGATAAATAGAAAACACATTTACTGTTTGGTCAAGATATTAACTTTCTACTGTTCCACTTTCCAAACTGGCATGTCTGGATGAGTTAGGTAGATTTATTCATGTGATGCTAAACAGACATAGATTAATTGTGGGGTAAGTGATTCTGGACATATAACTTTTTGTCAAAATCAATGAATATCTCCTCACTACCTGTCTGTACTGTGTGCGCTGAAATAAATTAAGTGTTTAACGGCATAGGCTCTGTAAACAAAGCGGGCCCACTTTGTTTACATTCCCTATATTGATTTACATTTGTCAATGTACTCCAGAATTGCTTACCCCACCTTTTTAAATAGTAGTGTTACTTAAAACAAAATACATTCCAATAGTACCTTTTGGGAAACGTTGCACTGGAATAAATCAAATAAGTCATTGTGGTTCTACTTGTAGTGTTTAAAATTATGAATTTGTGACAATCTGTAACTGTTTCATGATTAAACCTGCGTTAAACCCGAGTCATTTGTAAGGCCTGTTCTTATTGGAGAAAACACACATCAAACTTACTTGTACAATAAGTCCTTTCATTCAGCCAGCTGCCGCTTTATGCAGTGTTTGTTCGTTGGAAGCGCAGGACGGACAGCCTCTCATTCCCAGCCCTGGTCGACAGACAGGATTCTCCCCTCAAACCACATCTGCCCAGATTATGGATGATCTCATCTGGTGAGAGAACGGTTAACCTTGTAGTTTGATGTTTCCTGTGGTTGAAAATCATTCATGGAGATGATGTAAACTCACTTGGATCGTTCTCAGCGATGGTAATCAGGTAAAATAAACCTTTACTAGAGAGCAACTGTGCAACTGCAGGCAGAAATCTGTCCGTCACCTCTCGTCCTCGCTCACCGCCAGCCCAGGCAGCCTCTATACCTCTGCTGCCAACCTGGAGGAAGAAGAGCTGTTGTTCATATGCGCCTCACAGCTGAGTGGAGGATACGTTGTACAGAGCTGAAGTACCTCTTCTGAAGGAGTGACTACATAGGGAGGGTTGAAGAGAAGGACATCTACTTGGCCACTTAAGCGGGGCAGGAGACACTCCACCTGAGGAAAGGAAAACATTAGAGCCTTTTAAACCAAAATATATGCATGTGGACAGCTGAAAGTGAATGATAGTCTCACCAAGGATGTCCTGACAGGCTGCAGTGAAACACTGTTGCAGGAAGCTGTCTTTGCTGTGCACTGCACTGCTGCAGGATTTACATCAGTGCAACTGAAAGAAAAATAAGTGCTTAACGAGTCAAATGCCCCTCAATGTAAAGTTTTTTTTTTTCTTTTTTTTTAAGAGGGGGGGTCACTTACAGATACAGAGCTGAAGGTCCAACCACTGATGCAAGAAATGCAGACACTACTCCTGAGCCACTGCCCACCTCCACACAGATGCACGGGCTGAATAAAAAATAAACAGGTTTGAATATCATACTATACTACAGGTGAAAGTCGAAAAATTTGAATATTGTGCAAAAGTTAATTTATTTCAGTGATTCAACTTAAAAAGGTGAAACTAATATATTATAGACTCATTGCATGTAAAGTGAGATATTTCAAGCCTTTATGTTATAATTTTGATAGATTATGGTTTACAGTTTATGAAAACCCCAAATTCAAAATCTCATAAAATTACATGAAATCAATAAAAAAAGGATTTTCAATACAGAAATGTTGGCCCTCTAGAAAGTATAATCATGCATATGTACTTGGTTTGGGCCCCTTTTGCATGAATTCCTAACTCAATGCGTATTGTTGGGTCTGGTGTGTATAATTTGCCTCTTGACAGTACTCCATAGATTACCTGTGGTTTTCAGGTTAGGAGAGTTGTCTGGCCAATCAAGCACAGTAATACCACGGTCAGTCACCATGGAAATCAGCATGGTCAGTCAGGAAAAAGGAAATCAGCATCTTCATAAAGCTAATCAACAGATGCAAGCATGAAGTGCTTTAAAATCTCCTGGTAGTGACTTTGGACTTGATAACACAGTGGACCAACACCAGCAGATGACATGGTGCCTCAAATCATCACTGACTGCTGTAACTTGACAGTGGTCAAGCAACTTGGATGTGCCCCTCCACTCTTCCACTAGACTGTGGGACCTTGATTTCCAAATGAAACACAACATTTAATTTGGATCAGTGATGATTTGAGGTATCGTGTCATCTGCTGCTGTTGGTCCACTATGTTATCCAGTCTTAAGTCAACACAGCCGTCTATCAGGAGATTTTAGAGCACTTAATGCTTCCGTCTGTTGACAAGCTTTATGGAGATGACCATTTCTTTTTCCAGTAAGATTTGGCACTTGTCCACAGTGCCAAAACCACTAGTAACTGGTTGGCTGACCATGATATTCTAATAATATGAGTTTCACCTGTATAAGGAAACGTGATGCATTTATTAAAAACTAAAACGGTCAGACGGTCTCAGACCTCATAAGCTGCAGCCTCGCTGCATCTTTCTCCAGCGCGTCTATAAGAAGGAAAGAGTCCTCAGCCGGCTCGTAAACATCTCGGAAGTCGTCTCGTCCGGCGTGGGAGTAAATTGGCGTAGGATAACTAGCAGACATGAGGGCATCCGTATAAGCAGGCTGCTTAAGTGTCGCTCGTCACCATCTAGCAAGGGCGTTTGCCTTTAAATGCGCTTGTTTAGGGATTGAGTCAGGTTTACGCACAATTAAGCTACAGTTCTAGAACGTTTAATTCATGTAGGTTTACCAACAGCAGGCTGACTGACACCTTTCGTTGTGTACGACATGGTCCATGGTAGCGACAGCCCTATCTCACTTCTTCTACGTTTTGTTTTACTGGCGGGTGACACCTAGCGTTGAAGGTGCATTACCGCCACCTACTGTTTTGGAGTGTAAACCAGAGCAAGACCGGTGCGAACACACTGCGACGCCGCACGTCAAGATTACATACAAAGTCAATAGCCTCGTTTGAGAAGGAGCCGTCTTGCTCAGATTTCAGCTGTTAAGGTTAAATATTCACGTTATTTTGGATTTAAAAAATAATATTGTTCTACACCTTGCATGGCTTTGGTCATTGTTTTCGATGGGACCCTTTTCAGTGACGGACCAGTCTGAATGTAAACAGGAAACTGCGTTAGTTTACAGAATGTCCATGGTTTACACATGGGTTTAAAGCGGTGCAAGTTGACTCCACTACGAGCCTCGGTTAAATCTTTGCATGTAAGTAGTGATGTGTGTAAAGATGACGGAAGGATAACCTTACTTATCTTGGGGTTATTATAGTTGTCACATTAAACCCAGCTTTATGTCGTATTTCCACGGTGATGTAATGCTTAAACAATCCACCAGAGGGCATAGGACTTTTAAGTAGGCTATCAAGTGAACTCTATGCAATAGGAAATATAATAATACTAAAATAAAGTAGAATAAGATAAAGATAAGCAGTAAAAATTGTATGTATAAAAAAATCGAATAGAAAGTAAAAAGTAGTACACACCATCTGTTAGCAACATGGAAGAGTCTTCAGGTGCGTCAGCCTTGAGGAGTTTTGTCTTTTCCATAAATATTATTATTATATTATATCATGATGTTGTGAAATGTGTTATTGTTGTATGATCTGTACTTTATCTGCATGGTAACACTTCTCTTGGTCACACACTAGATATCGACCTCAACGGATTCCATCTTGGAAGAAGAAGAAGTCTCCATCGGACTGACAACAGGTCAACTGCAACAATTAACAGAGAGAAGAAGAAGTTAGGTAAGAAATGTATTATTATTATTTTTTTACATTAATTAGCATTATTAAAAATACATAAAAAGTAGATAAGTTAAATTGAAACATTATCTACTTTCTACTTTCTATTCCATTTTATTTTATACTGTTTTATATTGTACATAAAATTCGGTAACACTTTACAACAAGGTACACAAAGAAAGAGTAGTTACTCTTTTTTTGAACAGTAAAAGGTTAACTACTCTTTTTTTGTGTACCTTGTGTGTAATTTTATGTACAATATAAAACAGTATAAAATAAAATGGAATAGAAAGTAAAAAGTAGATAATGTTTCAATTTAACTTATCTACTTTGTATGTATGTATTTTTAGTAATGTTAATTAATGTAAAAAAAACAATAATAATACATTTCTTACCTAACTTCTTCTTCTTCTTCTCTCTGTTAATTGTTGCAGTTGACCTGTTGTCGGTCCGGTGGAGATTTCTGATTCCTTGAAGATTTCAGGCCGACTTATATTGTCAGCCCAAGGACATGCACGCACGCAACTAGGAGGAACCCTAAAGCACTGGTCTAGCTCTTAAGATTGTTGTCTATTTATCTTCCATGTCTTCTTTCATACTAGAAGAAAATGTATCTTTTCTTTAAATGTTTTACTGTTAATGTTTAGTTGAAATATTTGAGAATCGAATCCATCCCATGTCACCCTATATATATATATATATATATATATATATATATATATATATATATATATATATATATATATATATATATATATATATATATATATATATATATATATAGTGTTGCCAGACACACACACATACACACACAGGTTATATATATATCTATATATATAGATATATATATATATAAAAAGCCCCCCCACCCCACTCACTTCAACCTATTTAATTAAGATACAATTTTAATATATTTTTTATTAATTTCAACTTATTTTATGACAATTTGGTTCTTATTTCATTGTATTTATCGAGTATGCTGCTTAGAATATTTGTTTGAATGTGAAGATACATCGCCTACCTATACAGTTTAATATCATGGACCTATACAGTTTAATATCATGGACCTATACAGTTTAATATCATGGACCTATACAGTTTAATATAAATGCTGTTTTTTTCGTATTTGGAAAACTTTGTTTAAAAAAACAAAAAAGTGCAGAGCAAGTGACGTATTTCCGTTTTATCCACAAAATGAAATACGTCACAGTATTCGGATGAAGTGCGCGAGGCATGCGGCTGTTTGGATTTTATCCGGAAAGAAACCACGGAATAACTAAGAGCTTTTTCCTCGGTTGCTCTCGGTGTGTTGAATACTTTTTAAATGTAACAGTGTGTGTGTGTGTTTAACGTGAGGGTAAACCGTTGAAAAGTTGATTTGGCGACGACCAGACCAACGGCTGATTGAATGCTGAACAGGTGAGGCCATTTGAGTATTAATTAACATACATTTATTTTATTTTTTGTTTTATATTTCTTTATTTAGAAAATGACAGCACACACATTAATACACATGAGCACAAAGGTTCAATATGTAAATGTGCTAGATTAACCACGTGGACGGTGATATTGTTCAGCTGTAGTCCCTGGCTGGTTTGAAAGGTTAAAATAAAACATTACGAAAAAAAACTACAAAATTAGGCTACAACACATAGGCTAAGCACAAAAACCAAATGACAGGCTCAGACAAGTAAAATGACTCAAACATTGTTGTAGTCCATAACAGGTTGGTGGTGTTTGAAAAAAACATTAAATAAGATAGCAAAAAGACACAGATAAAAGTGCATGAACATATAGCATTAAAGCTCCTATCTCACTGGGCTGCGACAAGTTGGAGACACAGAATTGCGAATTAGCGACAATTTTATCGTGCAGTCTCACTGAGTTGGTTCATCACGACCATACGACACGTTTGCGAATGTCCTGGCCAAAACTTGCCGGGAGCTCCCATTTATGTCTTGTGAGCGTCGCACGGAGGGAATGTAAGCCTCATTTTTGTCGGAAATCAGTCGCAATTTAGTTTCATATGTCGCCAGACCCTCGCAAAGTTGTCTCACACTTCTCGCACTTTCTGACTTGCAAATACTAAAATGAGAAGGGTTTGCGACACCTGCGACCACTCTGAGACTATTAGTGTCAAACAAAAACACCTGTGTAACATGTGACGGTGCTCGGTGTTCGACACAGTGCAATGTAGCGTGTTTGTTGAACAGATTAAAAAAGAAAGACTTGATTTAATAAATCATTAATCCCTTATGTCTATATAAACCCATTGAGACAATATGAAATACAGATAAGACAAAGAAAATACAGATAGGATAACCAAATAAATTCATAAAAAGCTAGTAGGCTAGCATAGAACATAAAGAATCACGTTAGTACTATAGATAGTATATAAAAGATATAAAATAGTACTTTCTTCCAGTGGTGGAGGGGGGGGGGGGGCGACCATACGTGCTGGAATACGGATGGCGTGGTCACACTAGCCAAACGTTCTAGACTTTAGTAGGCTATGCAAATGATCTCGGGCCCTAGTGTCAGTGGCCCCGATTGTCCTTAGTGATTTAAAAGTTGCTGACTGCTGCCATATTGTGGTCTTTATGGAAATGACATCTCCAGAAATATTCTGTATTATTTACACAGACGTTCTTCTGAAGCATTTTAAACTTTAGGCTTTAAATTAACCTCAAAGATAGTTAAATAAATGTCTCGAGTTGGTGTGTGTGTGTGTGTGTGGGTGGGTGGGTTGATCTCTCTCTTTGTCTCTCTCTCTCTCTCTCTCTCTCTCTCTCTCTCTCTCTCTCTCTCTCTCTCTCTCTCTCTCTCTCTCTCTCTCTCTCTCTCTCTCTCTCTCTCTCTCTCTCTCTCTCTCTCTCTCTCTCAGTGCGTTTCCATTGCAGAACTAGATTGGATTAAGACATATTGAACTAGACACTCGAACGGACCGTGTCACTTGTCTGAGTATACATGACCTTTAAGAAATTTGGATAAATGTCCGATGCATGGCTGTCTCCACTATGCTAGGTGGCGCTGTAGCCCTTTCAACAAGTGGTTATGAGCCACGTCCGGTTCCCTTCCGACAATAATTTTTATATGTATGTATATATACACACAAATATTTATTTATATTTTTATATACTTTCTATGCAATAACCCTACTATATATTTTTTTTTTGTACGTCGTCTCCTTCCACTTCCTTGTGAAAACCTCCACAGGGATTCTCGAGCAGGCGCAGAAGCAAACTCCGATATGCGATGTCTGATCCCTGGGCCTATCCGAAAACTCTTTTTTGCATAGGAAATTTCCTTTCCTATCGAGATGACCCGGAAGTGCTCGGCAGATAGGTGAATCCGAATAACCAAAATGCATAGGAAAGGAGCCTCGATTCATCCTTTAACCCTCCTTTAGCATAGGTTACTCCTGACCAACCTTTGCTAAAGGAACGTAGATAGTGGTATCCCATAATCCTTTACGGCGGCAATATTTAAAGCAACAAGCCACCGCCGGAGTTTACCGACTCTACACGAATACGAACGAGAGGCAAAACAGAAGAGAGGAGAGGAGAAGTGAGGAAGATTTAACTCGGCTAAAACAAAATACTCCCCCCCCCCCACACACACACAGGCTAAAGATAATAAAGAACTCATAAAAGACCAACATCATAATAGTTATTTTCGTAGCACATAATTTACACCATAAGAAAATAAAATACCAACTTCACATTTAATGAAGTTACTGGGGGCAGTTCATTTCAACATCAACACAAGTGTAGCCTCTTTTTATTCCACATGTGAATTGGGATATATGGGAGTGATTCTCACTCTGTTGGCGACAACCTGATTAAAATCAATATGAAAAGAACGCATGGATCAAACGAGCGCTTGTTGTAGTCCATTTTCGGAGAATAGTGAAGTTTCACGCTAGTGACTCACGTCAGCAATACTCGCCGTCGCGCAATGACGTCGGTTAGGAAAAGTGGAGTCGAATTCATTTGAAACAGCACTGTCCTTTCCTATGTTCGATAGGAAGCACCTTTCATCTCTCCTTAACCCCGATGACGTTTAGGGGTTAAGGTATAGGAAAGGAGGCTTATAGGTTAGGAGATTGGACTTTTCGGATAGGCCCCCTGTATAGAGCTGTTAAGCGGAAGTTCCTTACTTCTGGGGCATGGGACCTATCGGCTCGAAAAATTACAACGGTAGTCAATGGAAAGAAATGTATTATTTTCTGGTCCCAGTCATGAAATGCCTTCGATTACACATATGTTTTGTATGGATTTAGATGGTATTTTTTCGTGCAAAGAATGGAACAATTCAGCGAGTAGAATCTGGATACGGTCAGGTTTTGTGCAGAGCGCTTTTGTGGACTACAGCTCTTCGCTGCTCTTGACACTTATGATATACGTCACCACCACTGGCACCTGCTTAGCTCAGAAACATGGCTGTGTCTTTAATGCACTTTACCGCCTTCTTTCAATGACAAGACAAAAGTCTTCAGCGTGGCGAAAATCACTACACAAGTGGACATGTGGAGTTTCAATTTCTCGAGTGGGGAGATTGTTGGCGTTGTCCACGCCAGCCATTAGCATTAGCACTGTCAGTCGAGAAGTGGAGGGAATGTGTTGAGGTGACGTCAAAGAGGCGACAAGACTTGTAGTTGTTCTCGTAACATTTTTTCAAAAGCCGTTAAAAGAATAATCATACAACATACCGTCAAACTCTTCACATGAAAAATGATCATTTAGACCCATACAAAACATATATGTAATCCAAGGCATTTAATGACTGGGACCAGAAAATAGTAGATTACTTTCCATAGACTCCCATTCATTTTTTTTTCAGCCGATAGGTCCCATGCCCCGTAATTCCGCCACTTCCGCTTAACAGCTCTATACATGCAGAGAGAATGCTGACAATGAACGAGTTATCTAGGTGTTGTTATCCGACTTCGCTTGTCCGTTAATGTGCCGATTTGTGTGCGAAGTAGATCGTATAAATGTGTTTACATGCAGTTTAAAAGTCCTGTTGAAGTCTTATTCGTTTAGTTACCCGATTATGAGTATGCATGTAAATGCACTGTCTTACTCTTTAAAGGAAATTCTGTTTAGTTTTATTTCACAATTTAGTCATTTTAATCCATCATATTTTAAGTCAAGAACTTGAAACATGTAGTCCAGTTTTATAATCAATAAGATAATATATATATATATAAATGATATTACAAAGAAAAACACCTTTATCATCAACAGCAAACTGTACTTACAAGCCTGATGATTTTGACAGACACAGACAGACAGACTAGAGTCACAATTGTCTTAAGGTAGTTGAAGAACATTTTTCATTGATGAAATGAACATACCGTTCTAAAATATTTTTTCTTTATTATCCCCAGGTTTCTTTAACATGAGCAGTATGGCTGTCCCTCCTGCTAATTGGCTATCTGGAGTATCTGGTAAGTTACTTTTATTAGTCAATGGTCACATTGAAATTCGTCTTTTCTCATATCCCCTCTCAAGTTCCTACACTCCAGAGGGGGTCAGAGCGCAGGGTCAGCCATAGTACAGTGCCCCTGGAGCAGTTTGGGGTTAAGTGACTTGCTCAAGGACACAATGGTAGAGATAGTGGGCATCCACCACTAGTTTTACTACTAACACCCTCCTGTCCGGTGCCGGGGATCCAACCAGAGACCTCATGGTTACTGGGAGGAGGAACCAGAGACCTCATGGTTACTGGGAGGAGGAACCAGAGACCTCATGGTTACTGGGAGGAACCAGAGACCTCATGGTTACTGGGAGGAGGAACCAGAGACCTCATGGTTACTGGGAGGAGGAACCAGAGACCTCATGGTTACTGGGAGGAGGAACCAGAGACCTCATGGTTACTGGGAGGAGGAACCAGAGACCTCATGGTTACTGGTCGGCCACCTTTCCTGTAGGCCATCGTACCACCTGCATAGTTGGCCATAACAGGTGGGATCAAATGTGGCACTGCTTCTGGTTATGCCCAGCGCCTGTCTTAACAAAACAACGTGTTCTTTAGCCTGATATGTGAAGGAAAAATAACACGAGACAGTTTAAAGTTTGGGCCTGTTATTTTCAAGGCCTTAGTTTTATTTAAAGTAAATTGACAAGGCAAGATAATGTGATCACATCAAAGATGAGAGAAAAGAGTGAGCTTTACAGTTTGTTCTTCTGACCTAATCAGATAGATGTCTGTCTTTTTTTTTTGAAGATATTTTTTTGGCATTTTTATGCTTTATTGATAGTGCAGAGAGACAGAGGTGAAATGGGGCAGAGAGGGGAGTGACATGCAGGGAACGACCGTGGGTGGGAATGGAATTTGGGTCTGCTGCTGGCCGAGGCCCATGGGGGGGATGCCCTACCAACTGAGCTAAGGGCGCCCCCAGATAGACGTGTCTCTTGTAATCTGTGTTGTTGTTCTCGTGTTCCTCCTCTTTGTCCAATGGAATTGATGTTCTGCTGTAAATATGGAAGAAAGTCAGATAGAATGTGCGTGATGGGATGTAATTTGTATCTATCTGCCATATTGGTTAGTCAGTTGATTGAGGTTTTATCAAGGATTCCTTTGTGTATTTTTCTAACACCTGACTTCCATGTTGTTTATGTCTCGTGACTTATGTGGATTGATGATAACCTACTGATACTCCTTAATTCGTAATCAATATTAGCTTTGCTTCACATTTTCATTCATCCCTAATGTAGCACAGGCATTTCATCTCTGTAGTTAGCTATCGCCATTGCTGACTACATTAAAGTTGGCTAGTGTTGAAATGCAGAATGTTAAAGTTGTTCTGAGGAACTTTTTTGTGTTAATTTTAGTGAGCCACCTTCTATCATATGGGCATTGAAGCATCCAGCCATTGTTATCTATTCCAGTTTATTTATTATTCTTTGGGACAATTGTACACGATACACAATTTTCTCTTTGACATATTCATACATCTTACTTTGTGTTGTCCGAAGGGAGACGGAAGAAGCCAAAGGCTTATCAGGTCCCGCCCCCATTTTCATCGGATTCGGATTCAGATACACAGTTACTGTTACATTTTTTTTAAACAAACAAAAAACAGAATTTTGTGGATGTTTTTTTGTTTTTGTTTTGACATGCGGTCAATGGCATTTAGAGAGCAACTTAGCAGTTCCATGATTAATCTGATTGCCTGTTTACATAGGCTATTATGGTTGTCATTGATATCATTAATGTGTTGGTGTGATTGGATCTCAGTGTATAGTAGTTCATAGTATGTTTAAATCCAGTGTGTAGGAGCCATATTCATTCATTCGCCCTGTTATGTTGATGTTTTGTGCTCCACAACACTAAGGGGCTGTATTGGGTGTGGCTGAGGTTATGTGGGTCAGTCCAAGGAGGTCATTTAACCCAAGAAAAAACAGGGAAACAGCCCTGCGTTGAAAATCACATACTTTTTCTTTTTACTACACTACAGAAGAGTTTTAGGGCCACAAAAAAATCAGATAAGGAAGATTATTTTTTCATTGTGTGGAGAAATGTCAATAATAAAGATGAATAGTGCAACATGCAATTGGAGTTAGTGAGGCATTGATGTATTTGTCAGCATACTACAATTGACATGCATGTATTGGGACAAACTAAATCTTTTTCTGGCATACTTAATAGTATATATAGTATAGTATATGTATGGGTATTGGAATACTGGGCAGGTCTTGTTTGATTGGGAGGAAAACGGTTATTTGACTGTGCCCTTTGTGTGCTTAGTTGTCAGCAATTAGTTGTATTAGTAATTGAATTATGAGTTAACGTTTGTGCCAGTGAATGGAAAAGGAGAATAAACTTGCCCTGCTATTGTCAAACTTTACTCCCCTTTTTTATTTACTGAGTGCTCTGGGCGCACGTTTGAAGAATCCATATTAAACAACCCGGTAGTGGTTTGAACAGGGCTTAGCTGCTACACAGTGTAGTTAATGAGGAGCTACTGGATGTGGATATTTGATAGAAAAGAGCAGTGGAGAGTGAGTCATGAACATGGGCATTTGGCAGGCAGTGTGTTAGCTCAGACATTTCTGTCAATGTCAAAGTTGATACCCTGCCAGGTTAAAAATATTTAGATCCGTCACCTGAAACTGTCAGAATCAGAATCAGCTTTATTGGCCAGGTTTGCGTAAACAAACAAGGAATTTGAATTCGGCAACCATTGCTCTCCAAGTACAACATTCACTAAACACTAAAACATTAAAAATACTGTTAAGTAAGTCCGCTGGTGCATTTAAGGTTGTCAAATTGTCACGCTGTTGTTCTCTTGTGGAAGTATCCTAACAAGAAATGATAAGAGCAGTCATTGTAAATGTTGAACCGTTCCCATGCTCAGGTTGTTAAAAATGTAATGTCTGATTGACACAGATCTGATTCCTTCAGATACAGATTTACAATGTATGTGGGTCAAAGACGTGACGCCTTCATTTTCTGTACTCCTGCATTCATTTGAAATTGAAAAATGATTCAAATACATAAATATATACCCTAAATTTGTGGCATATTGACCATATTTGTGCTCACTTAAACTTTTCAAAAAACATTAGTCATTTGCAATTTTCTGTTATCCAAAGTGTCAAAAAATCATGTGGTGTGACCGTCCACAATGATTTTCTGTTTTTCAAACTTCTTTGACATTACTCTGAATGTATTTAATTATTAGTCTGCCCTATTTGGCATGACCTCCTACATGTGTTGTAGTTCTGTGCAAAATTGCAAAGCATTTGCTTTTACATTTCCATCATAATATACAAACAAACTGTGTACCAAATTGTCCATTTCATGAAATATCATGTGGTGCGACCATCAAGAACAACCACTTTTAGTACTTTTATGTTGAAATCCATTCAAAGACAGGAAGTTGCATCATATGCCAATTTACCAAGGACCCATGGAAGCTTCAAACAGGTTTGTAGCTCACTGTAAAATTAGGAAAAAATCAACGTTTATAACGGCTGGTATGATGTGTGGACTTTTGGATGTGATGTGGTACGACCGCAAAAAAAAAAATAAAAATATGAAGTTATTTCTACAAATATATACTTTTATTATAAATGTCTTGGTGCCCTATTGTTAAAAGCTAGCTTGTTTTCTTTAGGTGGCCCATTCTGTGCCTGTACATTGTGATTGAACTTGAAAATATCATGCGGCGCGACCAAATATCATGTGGTGCGACCATTGTTAAGTGCTTTCCATGATCGAAATATGTCCTAGATTGGCAGTTTTTGTGTTTATATATATAGTTGATGATTCACATGCATTAAGTACTTTTTTTTATAATATTATTAAAATATTTTTATCCAATCTGAGATCTATTTTCTAACATTTCTGAAAAAATGGCTTATGTCTAATAATATGAGAACAAAAATGTAAAGATTATTTTGGAGAATGTCATTTCACTTTCATAATTATGCATTTATTATTAACATATGTATTTCTATTACAGTTTTAATCTTTTTTACTAGATGCCACTGCCAAACAAAGTGAAATCTGTCAAGAGGCAGCATGTTAAAGGTGGATGTCAGTGACTCTGGAGAAAGCTTGTTGTAAAAATCCCATTTTGACCAAATCAGTGAATATCTCCTCATGATCTGCTGCTACCTGTGTTTACTGTGTGTGTTCACTGGAAAAAAATACACAGCCTTGGCTCAGTAAATGGGCAACTTTGTTTACATACCAGTTTACAGAGTCTAGGCTGTACATTAACACCAGATTTTTTTTTCAGCACCCACAGTATTGACAGGTAGTGTGAGGAGATATTCACTGATTGTGACAAAAAAGTGATTTTGACGAGCGTTCTCCAGAATCGCTGACTTCTCCTTTATCTACAGAGTGGAGTACCTTGTGAGGAGGAGAAGGACGTTCAATAAACCCATCATCGACATGATTACTGTCCAGTTTTCCTTTTTTTTTTTTTTTTTTTATTTGCTTCTTTTATTTGCTTTTAATGTGTTTTATGTATTCTAATGTTGCCCCTGTAAAGCACTTTGAGTGGCTTTGTGTCTGAATTGTGCTATATAAATAAACTTGCCTTGCCTTACTGTCAAGTTAAATGACTTGTTTATTCATGAATGTGTACTACAATTAAAGGTGGGAGTCAGCAATTCTGGAGAAGGCTTGTTGTCAATATCCCTTTAGTGAATACCTCCTCACCATCCACTACCTGTCTGTACTGTGTGTGCATTGGTAAAAAATCTGGTATTAATTCACATCCTAGGCTGTTATGTAAACAAAAGGGTTCCGACCTACCCCCTGTAACTAGGGGTTGCATGTGTTTTTGTAGTAGTCTCCTAGCTAGTGTGACAATAAGCATGTCAACACTTAATTTGGTGTTGAAGCCAAGTACTTGTCAAAGCTAAAGTATAAGCCGATCTGTAGCTTAGCCTATATGGATAGCATTGCTGCTGGTTACAATGGGTTGGTCAAAGCCCCTTTTGTTAACATACCAGTTTATGGAGCCTAGGCTGTGTATTAACACCAGATTTATTTTCAGCGGGCACACATTAGCGACAGGTAGTGGCTCGTGAGGAGATATTCACTGACTTTGATACTAAAGGGACTTTACAAGCATTCTTGAGAGTTGCCGAAGCACCTTTAAATGTTTGTTTTGTTGCTTAAAATTTTTCTGAAAATGTGATGTTTATGAAGTATTTCTTCATGAAAATTCTGTGGAAGTTTAATAAAATCTGGTTTGAATCAATGTTTTTGTATGAAATGTATTGTTTATTGACCTATTTTATATATTTTCAACCATATAAGGTATTTATGTCATTTGGTGCGACCAATAGTCATCCGGTGCGACCAGTAATAGTAATAATTGTATTCAATTAAAAATAAAATATGCCATTTTTGTGGGTGAAATGGTAATGACTTATACAGTATGCTCAAGTGTATGGTATTCATTAAACATTTATATCAGTTTTATGCAATATACAGGAAAATCAAGTCTGCTGACTGCATTTATGTAGGCAGCTTGGATATTATAGAAAATAATTATGGTATAATTTGTTCCAAAATGTAAAAGAAAATGCAATTACATTATTTCTAAAATTGTTTATTACTAATGAACTGGTAAAATAAATATGAAGCATGTGTTGTAAATTCATTATTTGAAGTGAAATCACGGTCGCACCACATGACACTTTTGAAGGCCATGGCCCAATCATATACGTGAAAAAGCAATAAAATAAGTTAATCTAAAAAATCTGTTTGAGCAATTGCAAAATATGTTCTTATTTTTTGTATTTTTAAATTAGCTTGTTGAAAACCTTTATATGTCAATGACCCATGTCCCTCCACTTCTGTGCAACTGAATCATGGCTAAAGAAATTAAGGATAACAGAAATATCCTAGGTAAATTCCGTATCTTGGTTTTGTGCAATAGGCCTCAGAAGTCATTCCCCTGATTACTCCACTGCTCCCTTGAGGTACACACTTACAACAGGAGATGGCACTGTTTACCTATTTAGCTGGATTGGACATGAACTCAATTAACTGTCCCCTCCAATACCTTCCTACTACTTGGTATGCCTGAAAGAGATTTAGGATGTCCCAATACATGCATGTGAATTGCAGTATGCTGAAAATACACATATGGCCCAATAAAGCCTGTTACATACTCTGCGAGAAGAAAGAACAAATTTCTCGGTGACAGAGCTGTGAGAAGAAAATGACTTCATTTTTTTCTCTCAGCTCTTGTTCAGCTGTTCTCGCAGCTTGTTCTGGACACACGGTCCGGGCCGAACTTTGTTCTCGCAGTTTGTCCGAGAACTATTGTGCGATTGGTCAATCTGAAGTCAATGAGGAAAATCAGCTTGTGCTGAACAGCGTGTGTTGTACGTGTGCTGCGGTGAGGAGTTTGGCACTTGAGTTTTGGTGAAGTATGAAATGTCCAGACCAGAAAGAACTTTGTTGATGTTCTCGCAGCTCTGTTGGCGAGAAGTTTGTTGTTTGTTCTGGTGGAGTATGTAACAGCCTTAAGTCCAATGGCATCTTGGAGTATTTGTCTTTGTTCTTGACATTTCTGGAGAAATTGAAAACCAAAATGTTTGTTATCTGATTTTTTTTTTTTTTCTGTCCTGTGGTCCTAAAAGTCTTGTGTACTTTAGTATGTTGCGTAGTAAAAAGAAAAAGTATGCGATATGGAACGCAGGGAGAATGTGTTAACCTGTCTGTTTCCCCCTTCCCTTGGCCTTTAACAGAAGTTGAAGTTTTGGGTGTAACTTGTGTGTTTTGTAATTGGTTTTATTCTTCGATGTATTTAGTAGTTTTTTACTATGCTTTTATTTTGTATGCACATTGTAAAGTAGTTTGTGAGCCTGTGTGTGAAAAGTGCTGTATAAATACATTGAACTTACTTGCTTGTTTTATCTACAGGTGAGCTGGAGGGGTTTTTCCCCTTGTCCAATCAGAAGTCAGGCCCATCAGTGAATGACCTGTATGACTGTCTCTGCCTGATCAGTGCCTCAGTGCTTCCACTGTTTGTTTGTGTGAGCCTCGGATAACACTACTAAAAGGTAGACGGTTGGAAATAGCAGGGTAAGTTATGGTCACCCTACACATGCAGACAGTAGGTCAACTTAAGAATTGTTTGTGGAAGTTATTTGTTAAATATTTGAGCAAATAAAAAAAATGAAAGAAGATTGTTGCTTTGAGTTTTTTGTAGAAGTGGTAGAATAGAAAATGAGTGTAGGACTAAGAATGGAGCTGTTTGTTTTGATTGTTGAATTTTGTAATAGTTGTTGGAAAGTTTTTAGTCTCGCTAAAGCACTGTGTTTAGTTGCAGAGTTAGTAGGTCGGCCCAGTTTTGTTTGATTAGTTTCCTTTGTTTTTAAGGGTACGTCATGTAATTTGGCTTGACGAGTGAAATAAAAGACCTTTAATGGTTGTTGTGTTTAGTGGCTTTACCTGCAGCTTACTACTTTGAGGGGCAATGGTCGGATGTAAGTTTGAGCAATCTGTAATGAATTTAATGTCCAGATAGCTGCTGGTATAGTTTGACGTGTCAGTCCTTTTATTGAGGGCAAAAAGTGCTCCAAAGAAAATAGTTGTTATTGATATAAACACCAAAAAGCTATTTCCAGAACACAAACACGAGCACAGTTGAAAAGTGTGCAGTCTTCCCCATTACACAGCTGACTGTAATGACAGGTTGCCAGATATTTGTAATACTCCCCCCCCCCCCACCAAGGCCATACCTCTGTATATTTCATTCAATAAAGAAAAGAATACAAGAGCAATTTGAGTCCAACAAAGTGTTTGGTTTCACCAAAGGGGACATAACAGGTGTGTTCAATCATTGAGATATGAAGAGGCAAGCTTGTCATTGTTTGTATTTGTTGGACTAATATCTATCTATCTATCTATCTATCTATCTATCTATCTATCTATCTATCTATCTATCTATCTATCTATCTATCTATCTATCTATCTATCTATCTATCTATCTATCTATCTATCTATCTATCTATTAATGATATATCCTGTAGTATTTTGATAGTCAATATGACTTATATCAGTCCACTTGTTTATGAAGTTTCCTTTGGTGGTGGACTGTAAACAGAGATATGTAGCTTAATAAATGAAATGTATGACGTGTGCTGGAAAATGTTTGATGTGAATAAACGGCCACCGATGTGTCCAGTAAGATGAAGTGATTGGCCTGACTCGTTCTTGTAACTCCTACACTTGGTTTGTTATTTCTTGTGAAGTGATAATGCACTTAATTGTCCGTCATGTTTTCCTTTCTGTGTGTTGTCCTTTCTCCCCTTCCCTTCTTTGACAGAGTATTGTGGGCCAGCTTATTGTGCATTAGTAGTAGACTGTGTAAAGCTTTAGTTTCAGATGTTGGGACTTGAACCTTCTCAGGTCTCAGAAGAGGATTTGAAGTCACTATCTGAAACCTCTGAGCATTTCATGGATGTATTTCTTAAGTACTTAACAGAATTATTTTGGACCACACATGTCCTCTCATTCAGCTCATTTTCATCTGGTGTAGATTTTGTCTGGATAAGAAACACTAAGGCACTTCTGAAGAAGGCCTAACAGAGGCTGTACTTCTTTAGGAAGAACAATGTTGAGGAAAATATGTGGATAAATTTTTATTTATGCACCATTGAGCGTCCTAATCTACGGCATCTCGCTGTGGTTTGCCAGGCTTTGGATGGATGTGTCCTTCTTGTCTCTCTTGAGGATGTCTACAATAGACAGTGCCTGAGGAGAGTTCATAGCATCTTCAGAGATTCATCCCACCAAGGACCAGGCTAAGTCCATACTGGTTTCCACCTATCTGACAATGTCCAGAAGTAATGGACTTATTGTTGAGACCATGTACTCCAACTTGAATAGATGTATCTTGACTTGAAGTTGTTGTTCAGACAACTGGTTCTTTGCTCACATCTAATGTTGAAATAGAAAACAGAAGCCATGGATGAAATGACCTTGGAGTTTATTTATTTCTTTGACAGAAGTAAAAGGTTTAAGGGAGCGGTGTAGTGTGAGAGAACTTGGGTAGGGAGAAGACCAGTTGAGCTCCAGCATTCAGGAAGACATTTTTCTGGCATTTCTGGACGTCCTGTCCTTTGGAGAAATCGGTTGTCGAGTCTGACACCCAGGCTCTTGGCAGTAGAGGATGGGAATTACCACAGAGACACAAAGGAGCTGTTGCGCAGCAGAGAAGAAGAATGTTTAATTGAAATGGGTCAGGTAGAGTCACAGAATGGAGTAGAGTGTGGGTGATAGTAGCCCTGTACCACCACCACCTCACCTCTCTGTGAAAGGAATTGGACAGTGTGGCATATATATGTGGTTGAGGAAACATTTTTGAGGCAAGACAGCGGTGTATTGTGAGGGAACTTAGGTAGTTTGGGTGTTAGCAGACAAGTGCCTGGAACAGAAAGTGCACTTGTTTGTGACGTTGCAGTAATGGAGGTCAGGACTCCCACAGAAAGCCGAAGGACCTGGAGGGCAGAGAAGAAGAAGAAGAAAGTTGAACTGAATGAGTTAGAGTCACAGCATGGAACGGAAGTAAAGTTTGCCAGCGTGTCTGAGTGTGTGTGTGTGTGTGGGGGAAGATTAGCAGCAGGTGTAGGCCGTCAGTGCGATTAAGTCTGAGTGACGACATGGAAATCCAGGGCTAGCTAGGAACAAAGGCAGAGATTAGCTCAGTAGGTTAAAAAATGAGGGTTTGTGTTAGTGAGGGTCAGGATAAGAGAGCACTTACCAGAGAAGGGCGCCCTCGGCCTCGCAATGTCCTCGCTATTGTGAGTCTTTCAGAGTCGACTTGTGCCGACTTAGGCCGCCGACGCCGCCGAGCGCCAAATGGCTGTGCGCCATTGGCGAGGACCTACTTTTATACCCAGACCCTGCACATCAGCCTTGATTCGCCTCACCTGTGGACACCCCTCCACCAATCAAAACCTCAGGCCTCCATTGCTACACCTGGCCAGACCACAAAACACCACCTTATATAGACATACCAAATGGACAAACACCTGTGGAAACCACACCCCTCAGCCAATCGCAAGCCATCACCTTATATAGACATACCATTCTCTTCCAGTAACCCTAGCTTGACAAAGTTACCCACACAAATACACATTTCGACAAATATTACCTCCCACTCATCCTAAAGTACCTGGTCGGGGTTCTTCTTTTCAATCAATTATTGCATTAACGTGGCATACAAAAGCTCATCTGTATTCTTGGCTCTGGTGAGTCTCATCTTCCTCTTGCCGTGACTCCATACATTCTCTAAACGGAGAAAGCCAAGTCTTGCTGGAAAGGAAATTGTCAGCAGACACAAACATGTACTTCTCCAAAATGTCCTGCTAGACAGCTGTGTTGACTGGATCAAACGCAGCACATGACATAAACAACATTGACTCAAATGAAAGCTACCATTTCATTTGGAAAAGACTGTCTCACACTCTGGAGGAAGAGTGGAGACAACTTGGACATCCAAGTTGCTTCAAGTCCACTATGAGCTTTCAACAGTCAGTGATGATTGTACAGTCCGGTCCAACATCAACCCAACCGTCTACCGGGACATTTTAAAGTCATTGAGACTTTTGTCTGCTTACGAGCTTTATGGAGATGACCGTTACCTTTTACGGCAAGGCCTGACACCTGTCCGCAACGCCGACACCGCTAGTAACTGGTTGACTGACCGTGGTCTCGCTGTGCTGGATTGCTCAGAGAACTCTCCTGACCCAAAACCCTTGGAAAATCTGTGGAGAATTGTCAAGAGGAAGATGATACACACCAGACCCGACGATACAGACCAGCTGAAGGCCACTATCGATGCAACCCGGGCTTCCGTGACACCTCGGCGGTGCCACAGACTGATAGTCTCCATGCCGTGCCACATTACTGCAATAATTCATGCCAAATAACATCAAAGACCAAGTATGAAGATACTTATCTAAAAAATCAACATTTCTGTATTATACCTTTTTTCTGGATTGGCCTTGCATTATGGAATATTCTAAGATTTTCACATGCTGGATTTTCATCAACTGTAAGCCGGACTCCTGAAAAGTTCTACAAAAAAACGCCAATAATATATCACTATATCTAATACATCTAGAACATATGGAACTCTGACTTTTTCACTACAATTACATTTAAAAAAATAGCTTTTCCATGATATGCCAATTTATTGATTCATGCAATATGTCAGGCCAAATAACATCGCAGACCACATATTGAATTAAAAGACTTTTCTAAAGATAAACATTTCTTCATTACAAATCTGTTCCTTCATTGCCCATATGGAATAGTCTAATGAGGCTGGAAGCTGGAACTTGCCATTTCCAGGTAGTCACATCTGAATCTGCTACACAACTTTTTTGTAAAGGAACACCACATTGTTAGGTGAGCAAAAGTATCAAATTAACAGTAAAACTTCATTATTTTAGAGGGGACTGTATATCACTTCATGACAATGAATCTAGAACATGGATCTTTTGTACAACAAAACCTTCTGCACGACTCCTATAAGAACCAAACAGTTATTAAATAATCACCTTCACTGTGTTTACCCACCACCTGTTGACACCACACCCCTACCCAATAGATACCAACCCAACAACAAACCCTAACCCACACTACTCACACATTCAATCCACAAACCATCAGGGGTGACCTTCTGCTCCACATATTGGTTCAGCACATCAAACTGTCCCTGAACTGGTCAGCCATAAAGCAACTCCAAGCGGGACAGTCCTGTGGAGGCTTGAGGCACTTTCCTGTATGAAGAGAAAATAAATAGTAACCACACTAACCAAACTTTCTCGGAAACCTCTTGAAACATTGGTTAAACCTCTCTTTTAATTTAATTTTTTTTTTTTTTACAGCTCTTCAGCATACTTCTTAATAGTAAGAAAGACATAGCCTGCCATTCACTGAACCAATAATCACAGTCAGTTTAAAGCTACTCTGTTGTTGGCATTATATCACCTTACCTCTCAAAAATTGCAACACAAAACATTCCAACTGTTGACAACATACTGAAAGCCATAGCCACCATGACTCCATTTTACAATGGCGAAATATCTGAAAATGTTCAGGACCCCAAACTTCTGCCAAATGAAACAAAAAAACTGTCTAAAATATATCACTTTATGCCTACTAAATTTAGAAAAGATGGCTCAACTGTATAAAACCTTGGCACTTCTCGCCATCAGTGGTTACCTTCTGCTCCAAATTTGGGTTCAGCCTAACAAAGGATCCCTGAACTGGCAGACCATTGAGAAACTCCGGGGGGGGGGCGGGGGGGGGGACACCTTCCTGTATGAAGACAGAAGAAATAGTTACCGCTAATTAAATTAAGCCTTTATTTCAATATTATTATTATTATTATTATTATTGATTGATCGATTAGAATATTAGATTATTATTTCCTTTGTCTCACACACTCACACACACACACACACACACACACACACACACACACACACACACACACACACACACACACACACACACACACACACACACGGCAATCAAAATTACATTCAGCTCACCCCTCCTGCATTTCTAAACACACACATGCAGTTCCACATATAGGGGATTAAATATTTTGCTCAAGGACTGCAGATGTAATATCAGTTACCCTAGTGTTACAAATAACACCATCCTGTCCCATGCCAGGGATCAAAACAGAGACCTCATGGTTACTGGGAGGAGGAACCAGAGACCTTATGGCAATGACAGCGCTACATCGGGCTGAAGCCCCGTTACAAATCTGGTTAGCCCCAGTTAAGATCAAATCATCGCCAAGTTCATACTATAGCAACACAATTTAGCAAAACTGTCAGGATACCCTGTCTAAGGTCCAGATCTGGCCACTGGAGCAGAGAAGTTGCCAGCGTGCACACATAACAGGGAATATCTAATAGGCTATTAAACTACTTTTATAATAAAATGTCACACAAGAGCGACGATAAACACACAGGTCAGTAATGGCAAGATGATGAGGCAGATTCTTTTGAAAATCTAAAAAAAGGAAAAAGTTTATGATGATGTGAACAACTCATGTGTGCTTTATAAGTCACCAGAAGCCAAGAAACAAGTCATTGACGCTCAAATTTCCCTGGGGGAGAAGCCGCAAACCCCCCGCTGTTGCACAGAGCCTAAAGTAATGCAGCACACCCACTTTTCGGAAGCACATGTATAATCTCTTTTCTGGCTACATTATAGTGCATGCAACACCCCCACATATTGGTCAAGCCCCTCCTTAGCCCAGGCAAACAAAATATCCTGCCACCATGCATGCCTTACAGTTAATGGGAGGAGGAACCAGAGATCTCATGGTTACTGGGAGGAGGAACCAGAGACCTTATGGTTACTAGTCAACCCCCAGTCTAGGCCCAATCCTTCCCTGGCCATGTCACATACAAACTTCCTCAGCAACCTCTTGAGTTTGGTTAAACTTCTCTTTTTCATTTCATTTCTTTACAGCTCTTGACCATAGTATCATGATATGGAGCACAACACATTCAAATAATAACTAAACAAAACAATGGTGTACAGCATGGACAAAACAAAAACACTACCTAAACAATCGAATGACATTTTTCAAAAAAGGCTCCTGTTTTATCTACCTCTACCAAATCCCTCACCATATCCAGTCCCACCTCAAAACCCATCTCCCACCAACCCAAGCCCCATTTCCTTTTGTTTGTTCTTGTGTCCCTTATGTAAAGCACTATATGAATCAAATATATTATTATTACCAGGCCATCTGTCTGAAGGTGAAAAGGAGACCTGAAGACTCCTTATGTAGCTGACCCATAACACAGGGTGTTAAGTCAGTTCCCTGGTCAGTCAGGATCTCCTCCAGGATGCCTACACGAAAAAAAAACAAGACCACTTATCAGTTTTGGAGTGGTTACAGACAGACATACATACATACATACATACATACATACATACATACATACATACATACATACATACATACATACATACATACATACATACATACATACATACATACATACATACATACATACATACATACATAAATACATACATGCATACATACAGACTCACTCACTCACTCACTCACTCACTCACTCACTCACTCACTCATCAGATACTTTTGCCCATCTACTTCCACAGTAACCTCTGCATGTGGTTCTGGCTTCCTGTCACCATGTTACACATAACATCTGTTTGCTGGCTGGAGTCAATAGCTCATGGAACAAGACTATTTCTAATACATAGTCCAACAGATATGTCAATGCAGTGTGCTTTTTTTGATAGAAACATGAGCTTTGGTGGTGTTCTACAACCCAAGCTACTAGTACTATAACAGCCAATGGCAGCATTTTTTTTTCAATCGCAGCCATACCAAAAATTGGCGATGGCCCTATAGCCAAAACTCTTCACTAGGGCATGCTCTTATAGTGTGCCAAAGCTCATGTTTTTATAAAAATAAACACAATGCATTTACATACCTGGACCAACATGACATTGAACTACCAGAATCAAGAACAGCAGTTACAGGTTTACCATTAAAGGTTCATCAAGTTAAATGGTCCTATAAATTACACAGTTTAAACTTGAATAAATCAAATATTCTCTCACCCACGTCCTGGTGTCAGGAGAAAGGAAGCTCCAAGATGATGGACTCACTCTGCAAACTCTTCTCTGCTCCTCCGCTCCATTTCTACATTTTTATATAAAAAAAAGACAAAAGTTTGGTGGCAGTCTGCTAGCTTGTTCATTTGCAAACTATTGCTCTGCCTGTGTCATAAATGTAGTTCATTATTAAACAACATCCAGCGCCAGTAGAGGCCCTTCAAATGGTGTTACACCTTAAATGGTGTCTCCCCAGGTGTGTTTATGTGTTCTCCTGAACTAAGACATACAGTGTGTACAATTTTGGGATTTTTTTCATGGCAGACTTGGAAAAAAAAATTAAAATATCCATACGTAAATTTAATTTAGTAGATAATAGCTGAATCTTTTTTTTTATTATTATTATCTTATATCTCCATACCATGGACCAAGGCATGGGCGCTGCCATTTTGGAAGCGTCATAGTTGGAATGTCTTCAGCTCTACAGAAGCACAAAATGAAACACTTGGCCAAACTGTGTCCATCAGAACTACCAGCTGGAATGTTCTTGAAGAATTTCTGTTGCTTCTCTAAACAGGACCCATAGAGACCAACTGTTGTGATGATTTCATATTACACACTGCACCTTTAAGTTCAGTATTTATTTTGTCAATCACACACACTTACCTAACACACATGCAAGGTGAGTCACACATGGCAATCCAAATTACATTTAGCTCACCCCTCCTACACTTCTAACACATGGTGACCTGTTGCTGCTGCATTGATTCCTCCTGACAACAACAAAGTAAAGAGGAACTCCAGTCAGCCTCCCAATGTCATGCTGCTACCCTTTGGCATTAATGGATATAACACCCAGAAGCACAAGTTCATAAAACACTGAATAAAAGTTGTTTAAAACCTTCAATAAATCATCAACAAGTGCTGGGATACATGATATTACGATCACTGATTAAATGAATATGTACAAAACAAATTGTCATTCAAAACAAGATCCCAGACCTACCCTGCGTCCCAATCCCCATACTTCCCTACTATTTAGTATTCCAGAAAAAGATTTAGGATGTCTCAATACATGCACGTCATTTGTAGTATGCTGAAGATACATAAATGCCCCACTAACTCCAATAGCATTTTGGAGTATTCGTCTTTATTCTTGACCTTATCGATTTTTTTCCTCTCTCCTGTCTGTGGCCCTAAAACTCTTCTGTACTTTAGTATGTAGTGTAGTAAAAATGAAGAGTATGTGATTTGGAACACAGGACAAGTACTGAGTAGGTGAATGAACATACTTTTCAAAAGGTTGACATTTATGTATTACAATTAATTTTTCATTTGGAATATTCAAATATTTTGAAATGCTGCAATTCTTCAAGAGCTGTACTTTACCAAATTAAACAAAAAAGAGGACCTGACATGTCACTATATGTCTAATGAATATAGAATATATGGACATTCACATTTTGAGGGAAACATTATAAATGACATTGACAATAGTCATCACAAGCCAAACACAGAACATCTACCCACTCACTCACACAGTACAGCTTGAAAGTATGTGAACATTTTCAGCTTTTTTCAAGTTTTATTTAGTGTAACCAATCCATTATTAATTACTTTTTATCAATACCAGTATTTTGTATATTAAATAGCAGGTGTGTGTTTAACAACTCCAAATACTTTTTATTTCTCTGGAAATCAATTTTCTAGTCCAAAGAATAAATTAAACAACCTATTTGCCAAGTTTTCCGTCCACCGTGAGGCAAATCATTTACAAATGGAGAGTTTAAATTAAGAGGGACTGAACATCTGCCTTGTAGACTATCTTCAAACATATCCACAACAGCCACCGAAAAGTGATAATTCAGATAAAAGCCAAACCAAACATTTCTTATGGAGATTTGCAGCATCTGGGACAGATGTGTATGGTTCCACAATAGGAAGAAAACTCAAGTCGACATGTCTTTCATGGGAGGGTTGCTGAAGAAGCCTCTGCTCTTTAAAAAACTACAAAACTTCCAGTCACAACTTTGCCAGAGAGCACCTGGAGATACCTGAAGTCTTAAGGAAATCTATTCTGTTGACAGATTAATCCATAAATTAAACTATTTGGTCATAACGTTAACATGGACAATATCAATCTGCAATCTGACCATTTTCTCCTCATGTACAGTTAAACTCACTCACTCACTCACTCACTCACTCACTCACTCACTCACTCACTCACTCACTCAAAAAACAAAACCCCACCCCTTGGTTCTCCCAATCTCAGTCTTATTGTCTTTTTTTTTACTTTCAGAACCAAGAAATCTGGCTTCTCAAGACTAAATACTGAAAAGTCATGTAACAAAAGCCATAAAATGAAAAAAGGCATTTCTTTACATTTGAGCCTAATTATATATTTTAGATTGATTGATTGATTCATTTTATTTCAGACATATCACAATTACAAAACAAAATGAAAAGCATGAAAATACAAATAAATCAGTGATTCTTCAGAACCGGGACAAAAGGCTGTCTTCCATGTATAACTGCTGTACTCTTTAAAACTAAAGATATTTAAAATTGTACATGTTATTAGGGATTCAAAATAGAATGTCTGGAGCACAATTATCCCCTTAAATTTCATTTTATTATTATTATGTCAAATATATGACACTTGTTATCTTCTCACAACGTCAAAAACAGTGTGTCCTCAGAGAAGGTTTCAATTTTTCATATGCAATAAAACCTATTAAAAATGTACTTTAATGATTAAAAAGAGCTTTTTTCATTAAAAGCAACACTAAAGCTTTCTCATATCAACAAAAACTGTTTGTCTACAACACATTCATGTTTTATTAGGCTTCTAAGTGGTGGGACTTTACTATAAGTCAACACCGTCAGACATGTCATGATGTAAAATGTAATAAAATCAGGCAAAATAAAGGGCAGCTTTCACTTTGAAGGACCTCTTGTCAAATTCTACCTCTGACTTTTATAATATTTTACAGTCCAAATCTTGAAAGTCCTGTGTCACAACCATATATCAACACCAACTTAAAATTTCTGAAGAAGTTATTAGAAATGTTTTGATCATTTTATTTTCCTGAAGTAGTTCATACTAGCACTTAACATCAACAGAAAAACCAAATGGCTACTAGACAAATTTTTTATTTATTTTTTTATTCTTCCGGACAATTACACACAATACATAATTTTCTCATTGCATATTCATACATATTACTTTGTGTTATCGTCCGAAGGGAAGCAGGAGAAGCCAAAGGCTTATCGGGTCCCACCCCCACTGCCATAAGAAACAGATACACAGCTACTACAGTTAGAACATTTTTTTTTTTTCTTTTTTTTTAAGAAGAATCATTCTAAAACACAGAGAATTTTAGGTCTCTATTTTCCTCTCTGCCTGTGACAATGCAGATATGGCCTTGTCCATTTCTTCTCAAGTAGCCTAAACACATCTGCAAAAGTATTCAAAACAGTTAGTGTGTCTGCTGACCTCGGCTACAGTCCCAAAACATGCAGTGTATTTACAAATTCTTCAGTCAGAGAAAGTCTTCCATTTTTGAAACGGGTGTTCTCAACACACAGCTGATAGTTAACATTTATCTATCATTTGAATTTCAATAGTCACACATTCCATTAGATTAACAATAGCAGAGCACATTGTATTTCCGATTTCAAACCTTATATTTTGACACAAACCAGTTTAAATCCCTTTAGTTCAAAGTCCATGCTATTGCCTTCTTTAATCCAAAAAGTCCATGCTTTTGCCTTCTTTAATCCTCGTCCCTCCGGAATTGATCCAAATCCTCCAAATTCAATTAGTTATGTTTAAGACACTTCTCAGCCTTCCCGGCAAAGTCTACTCCAAGGTGCTGGAAAGGAGGGTTCGGCCGATAGTCGAACCTCAGATTGAAGAGGAACAATGCAGATTCCGTCCTGGCCGTGGAACAACGGACCAGCTCTTCACTCTCGCAAGGATCCTAGAGGGAGCTTGGGAGTTTGCTCATCCAGTCTACATGTGTTTTGTAGATCTGGAGAAGGCTTATGACCGGGTTCCCCAGGAGATACTGTGGGGGGTGCTGCGGGAGTATGGGGTGAGGGTGTCTCTTCTCAGGGCCATCCAATCTCTGTACGCTCAAAGCGAGAGCTGTGTCCGGGTTCTCGGTAGTAAGTCGGACTCGTTTCCGGTGGGGGTTGGCCTCCGCCAGGGCTGCGCTTTATCACCAATCCTGTTTGTGATATTTATGGACAGGATATCAAGGCGTAGTTGTGGTGGGGAGGGGTTGCAGTTTGGTGGTCTGATGATCTCATCTCTGCTGTTTGCGGATGATGTGGTTCTGATGGCATCATCGGCCTGTGACCTTCAGCTCTCATTGGATCGGTTTGCAGCCGAGTGTGAAGCGGTTGGGATGAGGATCAGCACCTCTAAATCGGAGGCCATGGTACTCAGCAGGAAACCGATGGATTGTCTACTACAGGTAGGGAATGAGTCCTTACCCCAAGTGAAGGAGTTCAAGTACCTCGGGGTCTTGTTTGCGAGTGAGGGAACAATGGAGCGTGAGATTGGCCGTAGAATCAGAGCAGCAGGGGCGGTTTTGCACTCGCTTTACCGCACTGTTGTGACGAAAAGATAGCTGAGTCTTAAGGCAAAGCTTTCGATCTACCGGGCGATCTTTGTTCCTACCCTCACCTATGGTCATGAAGGCTGGGTAATGACCGAAAGAACGAGGTCGCGGGTACAAGCGGCCAAAATGGGCTTTCTCAGGAGGGTGGCTGGCGTCTCCCTTAAAGATAGGGTGAGAAGCTCAGTCATTCGTGAGGAACTCGGGGCAGAGCCGCTACTCCTTTGCGTTGAAAGGAGCCAGTTGAGGTGATTCAGGCATCTGGTAAGGATGCCCCCAGGGCGCCTCCCTAGGGAGGTGTTCCAGGAGCGTCCAGCTGGGAGGAGGCCTCAGGGAAGACCCAGGACTAGGTGGAGAGATTATATTTCCACGCTGGCCTGGGAACACCTTGGGATCCCCCAGTCAGAGCTGGTTGAAGTGGCCCGGGAAAGAGAAGTTTGGGGTTCCCTGCTCAAGCTGCTGCCCCCGCGACCCGATTTCGGATAAGCGGTTGAAGATGATGATGATGATGATGTTTAAGAAACATTAAATATGTCAACTCCGTCAGACAGGAAATCTGACGGAGTTGGTTGACATCTGACTGTGGTGATAGGCCAATGACCGTTAAAAAAAAACAAAAGCTGGGAGGTTGTGTCAAAGCTTAGCTCAGTAGCTTAGTATATGTTGGATACATACATGTAATTTAATTTGCAAAACAGGGTTTGTATTTTTTGA
>OX442372.1:1668235-1698235 GCA_949357725.1 Hyperoplus immaculatus | reverse complement strand
GCGCACGCGCACACACACACACGCACGCACGCACGCACGCGCACACACACACACACACACACACACACACACACACACACACACACACACATTTAAGGTGGAAACATAAACCGTCTTTGACCTTTTAAACTTTAAGGTTACCAACCTACGAACTCCTTGTTTGGACAAAATTCCACAAACGTCTATGTCCCTGCTCTTGACTATTCAGTGAGCTAAGGCACACGGATATATTCCGACATTTAACAACATTTAACAGCAAAACTACTAATAAACCAATTACTTTATGAGGCTAAAGGAACTATTTTATCAGAGGTTGAACAATAGTTAATTTTTAAAGGCCACTATAATAACAATAGTTTGGAGCAGTAAAAAGTTGGGCAAAGATCCGAAAATAATAATTCAGTCTGTTAAAGGTTCAGTAAGCGGAATGGTTCTTTTAGCTAACTTCCTATCAGTTACTGCAGTTAGCAGTCCCCTCGCTCGTCCCTACGTCACCACATTAATGCACTGCGGTCTTCGAGCAGCAAGTTATCTAGCATCATCTCAGTTCCATAAGTGTGATAAAACATGATAAAAACCATCAAAACAGACATTGGGAAGGATTTTTACCTGCTCCGCCATTGTAGGCGCATAAACATTCACCCATGTGTCGCTCTGGCGTGCACCGGCAGTGAGACCATGAGTAAGACGGGTCAGGACAGGTGTCGGTTTGTAGCGTTCTCTCTTGTGATTGGATACAATTTCGGGATACTACATAAAGTTTAATTGCTTATTACATGCAGAGCAGCTGACTAAGAGATCGGCTTTATGAAACGTGCACATCGTGTAAGTGATTACTGTATGAATAACGAGCGATTTAACACTTATATTGATATAAATAAACCGCTTAATTCACCTTTAAGGATAAAACTGAATACAAAGTGCAAAGCCATGTTAAATAGCCCGCACAGTGATGTCATTACGTGAGTGTGCGTGCCTGTGTGCACCGTTAAGATGTAATGTGATGTATGCGCAGAACAAACGGAGAGAGTTCCCAGACCAAAGACAGATGATGGCGGATGTGTTTTCCTTCTGTCCTTTCTGTTTTCCACTAGATGGTTTTAGCTAACCACTTTGGATGACTGCAATAACACACACACACACACACACGTCAATAAATGTCCAACGTTACACAGTCTTATGCTATAAAATACAATTATTTTCAAACGGTTTTCCATCCACTCTAGTCTCTGACACCAGCACACGGCCCAGATGTTTGTTAAATATCCAGATCGATCCCTGACAAAGACTCGTTACAGTAACGAGCGAAAGATTAGAGAAAGATTCAGAATCAAAAACATTAACGGCTTTGTTTCATAAAAACCAGCTGGCTAAGTGTTCCCTGCTCAACGCTAATTGATCCATTATTGTGAGTGTGTGTGTGTGTGTGTGTCTGTGTGTCTCACTATGTGTAAGTATGTGTGTGTCTCTAAGTGTGGAATTTAGTGTGTAAGTGTTATGTGTCTCTATGTCTAAATATTGAGTGTGTGTATCTTTGACTGCAACTTTCTCTGTGTCTGTTTGTACCATACTAACGTTGTATCCATACTAACGTTATACTCATTTTGACGTCATTTGGAGTATGTTGTGGTTGTGCATGCAAGTTTGTGCAGGCGAGAAATGCCCTGATGAGTACTTACTTCCAGGAAGATTTTGTGTATGGATCAATAGGTTACTTTTCCTACTCAACCGCCCCACAATGCATTGCGTCTTTTGAAAACGACATGGAAGTTTTTTTTTAAATTCTTTATCGCTTCTGTATATTTCACTGTAAATGGTCCAACAAGCCTCGCATACACAATGGATGGTTAAGTAGACAGTATGGAGTATATACATGTGGAGTATGTAGGAGGGAGGACGTTAGTATGGCTTTTAGAACATAGCCTATATGTTGAGTGTGTTTATCTCTCCAAACCAATCATATGTGTTTATAAACATTGTGACATCACACCGTTGTCGAGCAACAAACCGCCTAGCAACCTTGACCTCACTCTGATCATCCACCAATCACCTACATGACCTCGCCACTCACACACAGGGCGACGCCCACACACACACACACACACATAGACAAAGAGACAAGGTGACGCCCAATAGCAAATCACACACACGCAGAAACTCACACACACCTTTCCGAAGCATTGAAAGTGTCATGGCTTTGATCTTTAACCTAATGCTGATCCCATGTTGGATCAGATGTTTACGTGGCATCGCGCGCTCTCTCTCACACACACACACACACACACACACACACACACACACACACACACACACACACACACACACACACACACACACACACACACACACACACACACACACACACACACACACACACACACACACACACACACACACAGAAGAAGATTTGAATCAACAGCGAACAGCAACAAAGGTAAACTAAGGGGGCCCACTGTAGCTAGCAACAATCTGTTACTGAATTGTTCCTCAGAGCAAAATAAAAATTGTTATATCCACAGAGCCTAGGCTGTGTATTAACACTGGATATTTTTTTCAGTGCACACACACAGTACAGACAGGTAGAGGATCATGAGGAGATATTCACTGATTTTGACACAAAGGGATTTTGACAACAAGCGTTCTCCAGAATCACTGACTACACCTTTAACGTTGGTCTTCAAACAGCAGTTGCTATGAACAGTCCGGGATGTGCACGGTTGCCTGGATGGTAGCCCAGGCGATCTCCGTTAAGGTTTTGCCGTCAATCAAGATCACGAACAGAGAGATGACGGAAGATAAAATCCCTCCTGGAAGAAAAGAATACAAACAGGTTACTCAACAGAAGGACACAATGTTCAGAACTGTCAGTTGATTCCCCATATTGTATCTCAGCATTATTGTCAACATTTCATCTTTTTTAAGCAAAAGATCCTTTACTAATTAATTGTGTGTGTCTGTCTGTCTGTCTGTCTGTCTGTCTGTCTGTCTGTCTGTCTGTCTGTCTGTGTTAGCCTACACATTTAAGTTTAAGTTTGCTACCTTCCTGTTTTGCAGACTTCCTCCAGGTAAAACACTTCAACAACCCCAGGAAAGGTGAAATGTAAATGTGTGTTATCGGCCCCAAAAAAAAACTTATAAAAGTATAAAAGCTAGAATTCAATTGATGTTTAAACTACAACAAAAATGGCCGAACATCAGTTGTAGTCTCACACACACACACGTAGAAATACACACACACACACACACACACACACACACACACACACACACACAGAAACTGTCACACACACACACACACACACTCATACACACACACACACACACAGAAACTGTCACACACACACACCCAAACACACAGAAACACACACAGTCTATTTTACTCAGACTGAGATTTAAAGTATTCCACCTAGAGAAAGATCTTCTCTTTGATGGAGTCTGTCTGTGCAGCGATCCGGACTGTGAAGACCATTATGATTCGCACACACACAGAGAAACAGACAGACACACACACACACACACACACACACAATCTGAGACACAGAGAGAGAGACACACACACACACACACTCGGACACACACACGGCAAAGCTTGAATTCATGTCCGTTCTTAATAGCGCTCGTTTTCTGCCTGGTTCACCCCTGTTAGCGAGGGAGCGCGCTGGGGGCTCGAGTGGCAGCGTGAGGGATGATCGGAGAGGGCTCATTACCGACACACACACACACACACACACACACACAGATACAGACACACACACACTCAGATAGAAATATACACAAACACACACAGATAGAGATACACACACACACACACTTAGATAGAAATATACACACACACACACACACACACTCAGACAAGATACACACACAATACACACAGAGATATAGACACACACTCACACACAGAAACAGAGATACACACACACACACTATTCCAAACATACTGTCTCTCTCCTGGATATAACGATGGTGGATATACGGCGCTAAGCTTCATCAAATGTCTGAGTGTCCACCGGTTAAAGGTGGAGTCAGTGATTCTGGAGAACGCTTGTTGTCAAAATCAGTGAATATCTCCTCATGATCTGCTATTCCAGTCTTCATACACAGCCTAGGCTCTGTAAACTGGTATGTAAACAAAAGTGGGCCCTCCGTAGCGAGTAACACGCCTGTTTACAGAGCCTAGGCTGTGTATTAACACTGGATTTTTTAAGCTGATTTTTGGGGAACTTGTGGACCCTAAAATAAAGCTGGAAGAGAAAGCATGCAGGTGAACAACTGCCCTTGTTTCACTCACAACACACTGTCTGTCTGTCTGTCTGTCTGCCTCTCTGTCTGTCTGTCTGTCTGTCTCTCTGCCTGCCTGTCTTCCTGCCCGCCTCTCTGTCTGTCTGTCTATACAGCTAAGACTTCCCAGTCCTAAATCTATATTAAATGAAGCTCATGGTCCCTTCTGTAGAATCTCAAACCACATCTGTCTGTCTGTCTGTGTCTGTCTGCCTGCATGTCTGTCTGTGTGCCTGTCTGTCTGTGTCTGTCTGCCTGCCTGCATGTCTGCCTGTCGTCGGCCATATTGCCTCTAACCAGAAACGATGGAGCAGAACTAAACGCCTGTCGTCAAGCCAACAATCTGTCACAACTCCTTCTACACAGACACACATACTCTCTCTCTCTCTCTCTCTCACTCTATCTATCTATCTATCTATCTATCTATCTATCTATCTATCTATACTCAACAAAAATATAAACGCAACACTTTTGTTTTTGCTCCCATTTTTCATGAGATGGACTTAAAGATCTAAAATTCATTCCAGATACACAATATTACCATTTCTCTCAAACATTGTTCACAAATCTGTCTAAATGTGTGATAGTGAGCACTTCTGCTTTGCTGAGATAATCCATCCCACCTCACAGGTGTGCCACATCAAGATGCTGATCTGACATCATGATTAGTGCACAGGTGTGCCTTCAACTGTCCACAATAAAAGGCCACTCTGAAATGTGCATTTTTTTGCTTTATTGGGGGTCTGGGGACTCAGAACCAGTCAGTATCTGGTGTGACCACCATTTGCCTCATGCAGTGCAACACATCTTCTTCGCATAGAGTTTATCAGATTGTCAATTGTGGCCTGTGGAATGTTGGTCCACTCCTCTTCAATGGCTGTGCGAAGTTGCTGGATATTAGTGGGAAGTGCTGCACGCTGTCGTATACGCCGGTCAAGCACATCCCAAACATGTCCGGTGAGTATGCTGGCCATGCAAGAACTGGGACATTTTCAGCTTCCAAGAATTGTGTACAGATCCTTGCAACATGGGGCCGTGCATTATCTTGCTGAAACGTGAGGTGATGTTCATGGATGTATGGCACAACAATGGGCCTCAGGATCTCATCACGGTATCTCTGTGCATTCAAAATGCCATCAATAAAATGCACCTGTGTTCTTCGTCCATAACAGATGCCTGCCCATACCATAACCCCACCACCACCACGGGCCACTCGATCCACAACATTGACATCAGCAAAGCGCTCACCCACACGACGCCACACACGCTGTCTGCCATCTGCCCTGAACAATGTAAACCGAGATTCATCCATGAAGAGAACACCTCTCCAACGTGCCAGACGCCATCGAATGTGAGCATTTGCCCACTCAAGTCTGTTACGGCGACGAGCTGGAGTCAGGTCAAGACCCCGATGAGGACGACGAGCATGCAGTTGAGCTTCCCTGATACGGTTTCTGACAGTTTGTGCAGAAATTGTTTGGTTATGCAAACCAATTGTTTCAGCAGCTGTCTCAGTGGCTGGTCTCAGACGATCTTGGAGGTGAACCTGCTGGATGTGGAGGTCCTGGGCTGGTGTGGTTACACGTGGTCTGCGGTTGTGAGGCCGGTTGGATGTACTGCCATATTCTCTGAAACGCCTTTGGAGACGGCTTATGGTGAACATTCAATGCACGAGCAACAGATCTGGTTGACATTCCTGCTGTCAGCATGCCAATTGCACGCTCCCTCAATGTTTGTGGCATCTGTGGCATTTTGCTGTGAGACAAAACTGCACATTTCAGGGTGGCCTTTTATTGTGGACAGTCTAAGGCACACCTGTGCACTAATCATCATGTCAGATCAGCATCTTGATGTGGCACACCTGTGAGGTGGGATGGATTATCTCAGCAAAGCAGAAGTGCTCACTATCACACATTTAGACAGATATGTCAACAATGTTTGAGAGAAATGGTAATATTGTGTATCTGGAATGAATTTCAGATCTTTAAGTCCATCTCATGAAAAATGGGAGCAAAAACAAAAGTGTTGCGTTTATATTTTTGTTGAGTATATATCTCTATCTATCTATCTATCTATCTATCTATCTATCTATCTATCTATCTATCTATCTATCTATCTATCTACTGCATAAACACTGCTTTTCTGTGAATTTCAGACATTTTAAGTTTATGATCAGATCCAAGGCGACTTCCAATGAGTTACAGATTTGAATATCTCCGGAAAAAATTAAGAAACCACTCCAAATGTTCAGTGTCTCTCGTTTTACTCTTTAGAGGTATATGTTTGAGTAGAATGAACATTTTGGTTTTATAATATAAACTACTGACAACATTTCTACCAAATTCACAATAAAAATATTGTAATTTAGAGCATTTTCAAGAAGTTATGAAGAGATGAAGATTTAATAAAAATCCAGACTTTCAGATAGATTTTCTACAGGGCTGTACATCAATAAATGATTGTAGATTGTGTTTAGACTTTGAGGTTTTACCATTTAAATCTCAACTGATCTCAACTAAATATTGAGCTATTGGTGAATTCTTACTTTATTATTTAAATGTCCCCTGTTATTATCAATGGTTTAGGTCAGATTTAAAGGGACAACACATTGAAAAACAAACAACCCTATGTAGTGATGGCCTGGCCCTTAACCAAGTGAATTATGGTGAAGAGGTGAATTTTAACTCTTTCTTTCTATCTATCTTTCCCACACTGGTGTCTTTGTGTCTGTGTGTTTGTGTGTGTGTGTGTGTGTGTATGTGTGTTTGTGTGTGTGTGCGCGATCTGTCTGAAAGGCACTTAGGACACATTACAACTGTAACATGTTCTATATCATTTTGACTGACCGACCGACACACACACACACACACACACACACACACACACACACACACACACACACACACACACACACACACACACACACACACACACACACTCACTAACGAGGTTAACAGACCCAATAGAGTTAATTTAACTTGTTACAAAGGGAGAGAAAAGTCAGACGGTTCTGGTTAGAAGAAGTTGAAAGGCGTTTTTCACAGACAACTCGTTCATTCATTCAGATATCCTTTAACAGAAATCACACACACAGGAAACTAGACACACACACACACACACACACACAGCCATACTAAGAGGCACTAACATGATTTGAGCCACCGTCTATTTGCATCCTTGAAGCTGTGATAATTACATAGCGAGTCATTTCCCAAACGTTTAAGATTTAAGATTTGATTTAAACAGGTTGGCTAGACTATAAAACACTGAGTAAACCAGACCCAATGTAACTATAAGGAGCTTTAAAGGTGGAGTCAGTGATTCTGGAGAACGCTTGATGTCAAAATCACTTTTTCGTCAAAATCAGTGAATATCTCCTCACGATCTGCTACCTGTCTGTACTGTGTGTGTGTGTGTGTGTGTGTGTGTGTGTGTGTGTGTGTGTGTGTGTGTGTGTGTGTGCTGAAAACAATTCTAGTATTAATCTACAGCCTAGACTCTGTAAACTGGCATGTAAATACAAAGAGGGCCCCCGCCGTAGCTAGCAACATGCCCGTAGCTAGCAACATGCCCATTTACAAAGCCTGTAGGTTGTGTATTAACACTTGATTTTTATGACACAGTGGATCGTAAGGAAATATCCACTGATTTTGACAACAAGAGTTCTCCGGAATCACTGACTTCACCTTTGAGTATTTTTTTAAAGCAAATACTCTAGAACTTTAACTTGAACAATAATGTGTCCAGGAGTATCTAGACCATCTATTTGTGTCCACCATTGGTTCTAACCCGCTATAGTCATGTGTGAATATAGTGATAATGAAATAACAGTGTTTCTGAGCTGTTCGTCTGCACTGTTGAACTGGTGTCTGTCGCCTATAATCCTTTGGGTTTGCCGCAGCAGCGAGTGTATACTTAGCTACACACGCACACACACATAGAGAGACACACACACATAGAGAGACGCAAACACACACACACACACACATAGAGAGATGCACACACACACACACACACACACATTAGAGACACTCTCTCTCTCTCTCTCTCTCTCTCTCACACACACACACACACACACACACACACACACACACACAGACATACTTAGCTGCATGTTTATATGCCCACAGGTTAAAGGTGGATGCCTAAGTAGTGGGGAAGGCTGGTTTCTGAGCGTAACTATAGTGATTAGCGTCGTAGCAACACCTGCTATGTGCTGCTAGCTAAAGGTTGGAAAGTTTATACAAGTTGATAAATGACTGAGGAAGACTCGCCCTGTTTTTAACACTACTTACAACAGCTGTCACTCACACACAAACCCCTTTAGGACACACACACACACACAGTCTCTCACACACACACACACACAGTCTCTCACACAAACACACACACGTTTTTTTCCGGAGCTGTAGACACTCCAGGTGAATAGAGTAAAATGTTTTACTTATGGATATGATCATGAAACTTTGCCAGTTGATTACTGTATTTTTTGTATTGGAAATTCTTCAGAAATGTTTGAATAAGTATGCGAATAAGGAAATATCTAACTTGTTATCTCTTTTAAAAACGTAAGAACTAGATGTTAGATGAAGCCAGAGTTGAAAAATTAATTAATACATTTGCTAAAAAAATCATCCACTTCAGTTTTCTCTCATTTTTTAAAGCTATGGTGCGTAACCTCTGTTTTTTTCTTAGCGGTAGAATCAACAACTGAGACATTTCTTGGTCTCTTCTTGGGGTTTTTCTGAGCTCCTGCACCAGTTTGTAAACGCTGCCACACTGACAAATACAGATAGAGATTTGTGGAGCTGATAGGCTTAATCAGCTTTGTGTCAAACTAACTTTTAACGATTACTTGAATGTAACCGACATCCATCTACACAAAAGTTACTCACTATAGCTTTAAAGATGTGCACATTTTTGCTTGTAAAAAAACAAAACAAAATTGTAAGTAGATTTTTTTATAAACGTGATTTTAAGGCTCAATACACGCACACACACACACATTATATTAGATTACTTTTTTAGTCTCCCTTGCAGTGAATCGATTGTGACCTCACGATCACTGGCAGGAGATACTTAAGAAAGTCAATGGGCCCTCATTGGAGCTAGATCAATCCACACACACACACACACACACACACACACACACACACACACACACACACACACACACACACCCCTTTAGGCTCCGAAAACCAATCAGGGCTCCGTGTGTTAATTGATCTGAGCTGAAGGGAATCGTTCGAAGCTTCTGCGTTTTGTTATTTATTTAGAAAAAGGAAATTTAACTCACCGACGGTTGGGATCACAAGTCTCTCTATCTCCCTCTGTCCGTCTGTCTGTCCATCCGTCTGTCTGGCTGTCTGTCTCTCTCTCTGCGTCATAAAAAACAGACTATTTTCACCTTTTGAACCGTCATTTCTTCTTGACATTAAAATATAATTAACATGGGGGGGGGGGGGGTCGCTTGGTTAGAGGTAAAGCCTTCAAGTGATGGCTCATGGATTTTATACCTTCTGCTGCACGTCCAGGTTTTTTCTTAGCAGTAGAAACAACAACTGAAATATTTCTTGGGATTTTTCTGAGCTCCTGCACCAGTGTCAGGGGGGTGACACCAGTTTGTAAACGCTGCCATACTGAGAAATACAGAGAGAGTTTTGTGGAGCTGATAGGCTTAATCAACTTTGTGTCAACTCAAAATTCATTCATATGAAAAAGTTACACACTATCGCTTTAAGACATATATATATAATTTTTTTTTGTGGAAAACACTGATACAGTTGGTCCGACAGTATGTCAGCGTCTATGAGAAATGCGACCTGGCATTTAAAGTTGATGGAAAGGTTGATATTGTGTCGAGCGCTTTGGCGTTCTGTGCCTCGGGGCTAAACACACACACACACACACACACACACACACACACACACACACACACACACACAAGCATCTGTTTTAGGCGTCTCATAATTACTTTTGCCACCGTGTCCCATCCACTTTACAAAACACAGCGGTTAGATCAGCAAACGCTCTCAGATTGTGCCATTTAGATTTAGATTTAAATGCAAAGGGAGGGGGATGTGTGTGTGTGTGTGTGTGTGTGTGTGTGTGTGTGTGTGTATGTGTGTGTGTGTGTGTGTCATGAGGTGTTTTTTCAATTCTTGCGTCCTGGTGTATTTCGGAGGCCATTTCAAATGCCTATTATGATCGTTGCAGGTAAGCATCTCATATTAGAGGAAGCTTTATCTAATACAGTGTTTCCCTCCAACTGCCCTCCTCTCTCTCTCCCTCCCTCCCTCCCTCTCTCTCTCTCCTTCTCCCCCTCCCTCCCTCCCTCGCTCCCTCCCTCATCAGTGTTGCCAGATATTGCAACAGAAACAAGCATTTAGGCCTATAATACTACAGGCAAAAAAATAGTTTTTTCAAGCACTGGACAATTTTGCGATTGTTTGACTATTTCTCTTCCATAACATGTCTTCTTTCATACCAGTATACATCAAAGGTCCAACATGTACACAGAGCCTAGGCTGTGTAGTAAAACCAGATCATTTTTCAGCACACACACAGCACAGACAGGTAGCGGATCGTGAGGAGATATTCACTGATTTTGACAAAGTGATTTTGAATCTACCTTTAAATGGCAACCATGTCCACTTCAGCAGGAGTTGAAAATCAAGCCGTTGAGAGTTTTGTGGAGCTGATAGGTTTAATCATCTTTGTGTCAACTCATTTGGCGATGGCTTGAATGTAACGAACATTGATTCATTTATATGAAAAAGTTACGCACTGTAGCTTTAAATCATGGATAGCAAGCCCAAATAAACAAAAACATGTCCAAAGTTGCTTAGAAGAAGCAGACATGGCAACACTGTCTCACACCTTACCTCCCATGCCCCCCTCTCTCTCACTCACACACACACACACACACACACACACACACACACACACACACACACACACACAGCCCCATAATGGATGGTCGCGGGCGGCGGAGGGCTTGCATGCAGGAAAGGTTTAATTAAATCATAGTCCAATCATAATCCATGTTGTTAATTAAACTGGATAATTTATAAGTACAAAAGGGGATATTTATGAGCTCTTTGGCGGAGGTGGCAGCGCTGTAACACGAACGCCCCTCACGCACACACACAGTCTCACACACACACAGTCTCTCACACACACACACACACACAGTCTCACACACACAGGCACACACACACAGACTACAACCTTTTACTATTGATGCGCTCACATGATTGATAATGAGACAGAGAGCGCTGTACTATTTGTCTAATGGCCGTGCAATTAAAGCCCCTTGTAAATGACCCATGCCTCATTTCATCTAATCTATGGAATTTTGATTGAATTTGTCGGCGCTAATTGAAAAATACTGCTATTTAATGTCTGCATTGCAGGCCAGGCTTAATGAGATCGTGTCCCAGTGACCCTGAGGAGTAGGAGTGTGTGCGCGTGTGTGTGTGTGTGTGTGAGACTGAGAGTATGTATGTGTGTGTGGTGTGTATGTCTCTGTGTGAGCGTGCGTATTGTGTATGTCCATGTATTGTGTGTGTCTATGTATGTGTGTGTGTGTAACTGTGTATCCATGCAGGCCCTTGACGGGGGGGGGGCAGGTCCATAGGGAATTCCACTAGGGGTCAAAGTTCAGATGCTACATTCTCTGGTTGCTATTAATTGACGTTGGAACCGTTACATAGAGTCAGTGATTCTGGAGAACGCTTGTTGTCAAATATCACTATTTCGTCAAAATCAGTGAATATCTCCTCAGGATCCGCTACCTCTCTGTACTGGGTGTGCACTGAAAAAAAAACAGTGTTCATTCACAGCATAGGCTCTGTAAATTGGTAGGCACTGTAGCTATAGCAACATACCAGTTTAAGAAGGATAAAAACTCAACCAAACATTGGCTCAATCTAACTGACCATGCAAACTGCTCACAGCAACATTATCAATAAAACGAAAAAATATGAGATTTCAATAAATTCAAAAGGAACGGATTCCTCGTATTTCTTTGTGTTTGTATTATAAACGGACATGTTGCTACGGTGGGCCCCTTTGTTTACGTACCAGTTTACAGAGCCTAGGCTGAGTATTAAAACTGGATTTTTTTCCCCAGCGCACACACAGTACAGACAGATCATGAGGAGATATTCACTGATTTTGACAAAAAAAAATATTTTGACAACAAACGTTCTCCAGAATCACTGATTACACCTTTAAAACTTTAATTGAAGTTTAAAAAAATAAATTAAAAATCATTGTCAATATCTGCACTGCGAAATTTACTTCCATTAAAATACACTTAACTCCACTAGATGATGATAAATAATGATTTTCCCCATTATGTGACTTGCTTTTTGACCCATGAACTAAAACTTCTGAATGTTTTCCAGATATAAAAGCATCTCTCTCTCTCTCTCTCTCTCTCTCTCTCTGTCTCTGTGTGTGTGTCTCTCTCTCTCTCTCTGTGAGTGTGTCTCTCTCTCTGTGTGTCTCTCTCTCTCTCTGGTGTAATATCTGATTTAGTGAAATATATAATAAATAATCTATCCACAGATCAGCGCACACGCGACATGACACGGGGGAGACGAGCGATTATTTACTGAAATATATTCAGCTTATTATTTACGATGATGTGTTTTCACATTCTTAAATGGCCTGTGGTCCCAATTTGTGTAATTGGCATTCATCCAGGAGGCGACCTAAGGGGCCAAGGCGGGCGACGAATCAGAGGCGAGAGCGCTTTAAAAGGGGCGGGGCCTACGATGGAGAATGGGAAAGAGACGAGCGCGATTTAAATCTCTCAAACATCTTTGGAGACGCAGGACACACACACACACACACACACACTGATAGATACTCCCACACACACGGTCTGCCTTAGCGGGAGAGAGGAGGAGAAGTATCCGCTTTTGTGGCATCGCTGTCCGGCCAAGTTAACGTGGGGGAAGACGGTCTCTCGAAAGAGCGCACGGAGGACCAAGACAAAAAAGGCTTTTATGGTGATAATCGTGCTGGACAATCTAAACGGACACAGACGATCAACTGAGTGACTTTCTTTCCGCTTATGCACGGATGGAATGGTTCGTTTTGGTTGGATTAATTCTCATCTAAACTCCGCGATCGAAATCTTTTAATTTTAATGTGATAGATTTTTGTCTTGTTTTTATCCATTGTTGAGAGTAGCAGTGTAGGTAGGGCTACACTAGTGTTATATATACACTACACCAATATCAATTAACGTCCGATACTGATACTGGCAACAGCGAGCAGTCAGTCAATGCTCAGTAAGTTTGCGAGTGAGTGGAATGATACATTGACTGTATAGAAAAAGCGCTTCTTGACCACTGGCGTCACATTCACACGCGCATTCAAGATCTGATGGCTTAGTCAACAGTCTAGATTTCGGAAAATAGTACAGATAGAATATAGTTAAAATACTGATATAGATATGATGACATTTTGAGTGACTGTCATACGCTATTCCAAAAAAAAGTATTGGTTCTACGTTCTTCAGTCAATCCATATACAATTTCAAGTTTGTTTATTTGTATTGTTCGCTGTTTGTTTGTATATTGAGGGTCAGACATAGCAATGCTAGAGACATGAAAACACTTAGAACATTTAAGATATTAAAAAACTAAGATTTTGAGCCTATTAAGTAATAAATAAGTCACTTTAAAAGCCTAATAAATAGTGAAAAACCTAAAAAATGGCGATGCAGCGGCCACTTGGAAGCACCACCGCCTTCAGTATTGACTCTTTGATCGGGGGCCCACCGCAGCCCAGCCCGGGACACTTCATATACAGCGGCTACCCCATGTTCATGCCCTACCGCTCCGTGGTCCTCCAGCCGCCTCCCCCGACCCTACAACCCACAGGACACCACCACACACACGGCCACACACACGCCCAGATCCCAGGCCTCCAGAGCGGCTTCTGCTCCAGTGCTTTGGCGCAGGGTATGGCTCTCACCTCCACACTCATGGCGTCTCTCCCCGGAGGTTTCTCCCCGTCTCAGCAGCACCAAGAGGCGGCTAGAAAGTTCAGCTCGCAGGCCCTACACGCGGTCTTCGATAAAACAACGCAGGAGCTGAGAATGGACTTGCAAGGAGGGAAGGAGTCCACGCCGATGCAAGCCTTCCATGACACGGACACGGCGGGGCAGACTTCCACAGGTAGGAGCGCTGACTGACAAATGTTTAGCCTGAAAAACGAATCACAGTCCGGGGTCAATAAGGAGAGAGAGGCGGGGTGCCGAAAATTGCAAGCAACGTTATAATAAAGGGGTCATAGGCGTATAGATGACGGGGAAGATTTTGGGGATATGTCCCATTCAATAGCCTATTTTGAAGAGGTGAATTCATGTATTTAAACTTCGGAGCCGAAGTTGATAACAATGTCTTAATCTCTAATAGATTTGTTATTGAAATGAAAATGATTCCTAAAAACACATCGCAAAACACTTGTGATGTGTTTGAATGTGCAGAAAGTTTTGAGAATAAATATTGAAAGCGACACAGAAAGCGACACAGAATGACTGAGAGCCTGACTGCGTTATACTCTATTATATCTGTGTCATTTGGAACCTTTTAATGTACAGCAATAAAGACATTTCCTCCGTAAATTGATGCAGAAAAGGCAGAAATTCTCCGTCCATCCTGCTCTTATTTAACCCGAAACACGACTCGGAGTCCGGGGTCAAAACGGAGAGAGAGAGACGGTCACGGAACCGTAAAACACTTTGGCGTTATTTGGTCTGAAATGACAAACAACTGGTTTAATTTACTGTTTTAAATGTCTAGATTCAATCAATCAATTAAACGGTCTTTAAAATTACATTTTGTCATCTTTCATAATTCGGCGGAGATGTAAAAACACTCTCAAGACGTCCCATCAAAAAAAGATGGATTTATAGGCCTTCATATTTGGAAACATCGGTCAGATGAAATATTGTAAAAAGGAAATATCTTATATTATCTCTTAAAACAAACTGATTAGAACCGAATTCACGTTTTTCTGTTTACTTTAAACGAGAGAGAATCGAAGGCTGAATACTTCTGATGTTTTATTTCGCTTTTTTTATCGCACAAAAATGTCCAATTCTTGTCTTAAATTTGCCTTTTTATAGTCCTTATACTTTTAACAGCGCGTCTAGAAATACAAGAGACGTTGAGGAGTAGTCAGAAAAACTAATGATCTTAATTATTTCCGTGTTTGTCTGGAGCCATAAATTATTACTGTAATGTTTCCCTACGGGGCCTCGGAGGCGCCAAACAGTTCAATCTTCTTCAAATCAACATTTAATGGCGAATAAAAAGAAATCCACTTCCATATTTGAAGAATTTAAACTCTTCATATCTAGTTCATTTATTTAGGAAGAATTTCAGCACGTGATCATTTTTATTGGCTCGTGATATGAAGCGTTGGTTCCTTCTTGAGAATCACATTGTCAGTTGATTGAAAGTGACGTGTTTCAGTCGGAGAATGGCAACGGGGCTCGTGCGTAATTACGCGTGAAAAATAAAAATCCCTGCAGAGCGCGCGCTGATCCCAACACTGATCTCATGATGGATATTGACACGAGACAGGCGACCACACACACACACACACACACACACACACACACACACACACACACACACACACACACACACACACACACACACACACACACACACACACACACACACACACACGCCTCTAACTCCCATAGGACTCGCCTTACAAACGCAAGATCAATTTAACAACAGGATTTGTTGGACACTCTCCTCATTAGTAATCGATTATTTTACGGTGAAATCTGTTTTTAGAGCGGCATTTAGGACTGTTTGAATCACCTTTTTCATCTTTAAAATCAAATCAAACAAATTATATATTTTAGATTGACATTAAAACATGATTATTTCTAATTTAGCTTAAAATCCTTTTGGAAAATAGAATAAAAACTGTTCGGATAAGGAGAACATTTTAAATAAATGTGATTTTTTGAAGATTTTAATGACGTTTTCTTGTAATATTCTACGGTAATTCAGTGTTTGGTTAATCGGTGACTGAGTGAGTGAATGATTTGAACCTCGTCCTCTCAAATATTTAGGATTTTTTTCAGTAAACAAGATAAAAAACTGTGAAATAAACTTGATTTTTGGGAGATTTTATTACTTTTTCTTGAATATTTCTGCTCTAACAGTATTTCTGCTCAATTTAGACAACTTTCTGTATCCTAAATGAGCAATTCGGCCAAAGCATTTCAATACCAACACCTGCTGTTGGAAGTGTTGTGCATATGACAAATACACCATCTTGAATCTTGAGTTTAAGATCCACACAGGCCGTAGGCTACAGAGGCTACATACATTTACAAACAGACAGATATGCTTAGACAATTAGACATTAACTAAACTATCAGTGCATTGACACTCACTCACTGACACTACATAGGCTTACACTAATATAATATATATAATATATATAATATAATTGAATATATGTCTAGTTGATAAGATGAAGCAGACGAAGATGCATTATACATTACTGTTAATTTGGACGTTATACATTGTCTGGTTTCCTAGTGATTATGTGTGTAAGGTGGATCCTATTCTGTATTACAGTCAGAACTAACAGAAATAGGGTTTTGAGGAGACATTAACGACACTTTAAACCAACTTTTATATCTTTAAAAACAAAGCAAATATTCTAATTTCAATTTGTCAGGAAAAATGAAAAAAAAACTGTAAATTAATCTTGTTTTTTGGAACATTTTACGACTTTTTCTTACACTTTCCTATACTAATTCAGTATTTGGTTGATATGTTAATGACGTGAACCTTTTTCCTCTTGTGTCTCGCAGTTAGAAATCACAGTAAAGATGACGTCAAAGAGGACGACTGCGCGCGCAACAAAGACGAGAGCTTCTCCATGGACAGCGACTTGGACTACAGCTCCGACGACAACCTGACGTCACTGTGTCACAACAAGGATGACGTAGACGGCTGCGGCGGCGGTTTGGATGACGTGGCGCACGGCTCTGGAGGCGGCAGTGGAAGCGGAAACGCGAGCGGTGGAGGCGGCAAGAACAGGCGGCGACGTACAGCCTTCACGAGCGAGCAACTGCTGGAGCTCGAGAAGGAATTCCACTGCAAGAAATACCTGTCGCTAACGGAGCGCTCCCAGATTGCGCATGCGCTTAAACTGAGCGAAGTGCAGGTGAAGATTTGGTTCCAGAACAGGCGCGCCAAATGGAAGCGTGTCAAAGCAGGGAACGTCAACAACAAGAGCGGAGAGCCGTCACGTAATCCCAAAATAGTCGTGCCCATCCCTGTGCACGTGAGCCGCTTCGCTATACGCAGCCAGCATCAGCAGATGGAGCAGGCGAGACCGTGATAGCAAGAATACACTGAGAAGAGCAAAAGGACTATATGAGGCTTTGTATTCTGTCAAACAATCGAAATATTCAACGTTTTTGATTTTGTTTTGTTAAGGAGAGACACCGAAGGTGGATGGGGGACATTTTAACTTATAAATGTCATCATGAAACTTTGAAATTTGAAACACACACCCTTACACATCCAGAATACCTTTGATTATGTGACTATGGAAAAATGTGCAAATCAAAAAAAAATAAATAACTGATTGTCCATGAACATAAAGTTGGAAAGAGAGATTTTGTGTTTTGAAGTTAAGGCCAAATATTATTTCTAAGTATTTCTTTTGTTTGTTTATTACAACATTGATACCAAATGAAATGGATCCATTTACAGACATGAGTTTGAATTTATAAAACAACTTAAAAACTGAATGAGGAAGGAATAAGAATAGAACTCGACCACCTTAGTGAGATGATTGTTTTTGAGGTTAATTATAATAAAACATTGATCATCAGGGTTTTTCGCTCATGCTGTGAAAAAAAAAACTGTCTTTAAATTTGATTCCAAGAAGTGGGGAAAAAAAACTGCAAAAATTCCTTTTTACTTTTATTTTATTTTCAGACTTTAAGTACATTTTTACCAAGAACAAAATTGAAACATCCTATACTTTCAAAACCCAAATGTTGAATATTGACAATTTTTAAGAAGCTCTCGATTATATATTTTAACGTCAGATTAACCAGTGTTTTGTGGGGAGAAACGATTGCAGTGATTTCATAAAAATATCCACTTTTTTTTTTGGTTTTTATGAGTGAAAATGACGTTGACATTGAAACACATGGTTTGTCAGTTGTTCTTCAAACTAGACCATTTCTCTCTTCTTTACAGGAAATTCAAAAAACATTAAATCAAAGCCTCAACTTCACACTTTCACGTAACGTTGGACATTTTGTGAAAATGTGAAAAAGTGTTTTTGGAGCGACGCCAAAAGACTGTGTGTGTGAGAGAGAGAGAGTGAGTGTGTGTGTGTTTGTGTGTGTGTGTGTGTGAGAGAGAGAGAGTGAGTGTGTGTGTGTTTGTGTGTGTGTGTGTATACGCAGAGGAGTAAGAGACAATACGACACACACACACACACACACACATCCTACTCCAACATGTAAATATCAACAGACCAAACTATGGACATTACAAGAACATTTCACTGAAAATGGCGGACGGTTTGAGCCCTGTGTGTGTCTGTGCTACTGAAGACTCTAAAATCTACTTCTTCTACTTGTTCATTTCATGTTCATTTTCTGTCAAATTTTTTTCTTCTTCTTTGTTTTTTGGACAAAACTACGCTGCTAATTATTTATATGAAATTGTGCAAAAGTAAGTAAACGACATTCCCTTAAAAACAAGAAAAAAATCAAGAAAATCAAATATTCAAGTGTCAATTAAAAGATGATCAAATGTGAAACTGTTTATGGAGTTTATTTAAAAGCTGTAGTCAGTGATTCTGGAGAACGCTTGTTGTCAAAAATCAGTGAATATCTCCTCATGATCCGCTACCTGTCTGTGCTGTGTGTGTGCTGGAAAAAAAATCCATTGTTAATACACAGCCTAGGCTCTGTAGACGGGCATGTTGCTATAGTTTTAGAGGCCCCCTTTGTTTACATACAAACTAGGATTTAGAATAAGGCTAAACTGACTAAAATTATCCAAAATATTCATTTGATGACAATTTCAAGGACAATTCTTTTTAATAATCTGAGTTTTAAACAGTGAAATAAACAAACATTTCTCAATGATAAATCACTAAAGTATCAACCAGTCTATGTCAGAAACTCTATATGTTGTTAAACTTGTGAGAAAAATATAAATTTTTAACATATTCGAAGGATCTATGAAAGACATTTAGGGGTTTATTTTGTTGTTGCTATGACAGCTGGCATGCAGTTTTGGTGTCAGTTTTTTTCTTAAATTAAATTTATGCCCAAAACCTCCAAAGAAAATACACCTCATGTTTTCCACTATTCGGTTTTTATATGTTAAATTAACCCCAGCTGAATTAATTAGGCTACAGTATAAATTATAGGCTAAATAAAGCATTTTAATCTGTAATTTTTATTATTTGGCGAATTTAAAGGCTAAATATAGCTTCTATTTGCCCAGAACAAGCTAAAAAAAATACCAAAACATGTAAACAATAGCCTAGCCTATATATAAATAATGACGTAAATAAATACCTTGATTGTTGGGGCAGCTGTGGACAGGAAACTGATGGAAGATCTTGTTTAATTTCTTCTTATTTATTTATTTCACCTGAAGAGACAAAGCACACACGCTAAACAATACGTCACGAACAGCCTTAATTAAATGACAAATAATTAATAACTGTTTGCATAGTCCGCCTACTACAACATGCTTGGATGTATTAGGCATATTTAAGGACATCCAGGTACTTTTGGGCATCATGCGTTAGACGCATCCATTTTTTGGGACATCCTAAATCTATATAGTCATACTACATGGTGTTAAAAATGGGGATTGGAACCTACTTATAGGATTGATTTGATCGCAGGGAATAATTACCTGAATCCACCGGAAGTTACACAATTCCGTTATTGACTCCACACACACACACACACACACACACGTGCAGATTTTCTTCTGTTTCGCATCAAATTCCGTTTTTTAGCTCAATAAAGTCTCTGACACAAGGCGGGGAAAGACACTTTTAACATAGAACTAAGGTTAGAGTTACTGAATATCTCTTCAGTTGTTAAATAAATGTAAAAATACGAAGGCTCGTCTGTTAGTTTAGCTAACGGTGGCTCCCGGTTGATTGACGCTGACGTCATGGCTCACGCACCTGTACACAATTACGCACGTACGCACGTAACACGGTATTGGCCAAGATGCCGAAAATGTTTAACCACATTTTAAAATGAAATAAATCATTAAAAAAAGCTACATTTGAAAAGTACGTGGTGTTAACTTTTATATGCAGCGTTTCTAATGATTGATCAAGTGTTTAGGTTGTTTATGAAGCAAAAGCAGTCAGACATCTCTCAGTTTTATATTATTTTAAACTAAATATCTTTGAATTTTGGGTTGGTAAACTGAAAAAAACAAAACAAGAGATTGTTAGACTCTTGTGGGGGGGAGGGGGGAGGGGACTTCACCTTGCAACATCTTAAACAAACAAACCCTCCAGTGCAGAATCATGTCAACAGATGTGTTTTCAAATGATTCTTGACCCTGAAATGAACATCTACAGCTCCTTACATATTTGACATGGCGGGATGGAGTGGTGGGTGGTAGGGGGTTTGGGTGTGTGTGTGTGTGAGAGAGAGAGAGAGAGAGAGAGAGAGAATGTGTGTATGTGTGTGAGAGAGAGAATAGGAGAGAGAGAGAGATTGTGTGTGTGTGTGTGTGTGTGTGAGACTGTCTCTGTGTGTGACTCTAATGAATTTTTTTTGCAAATTGTAATCAACCCCGGCGTCTCAGTTGGCTGATAAATGAGACCCGAGGGACTCAACCTCGGCCTCAACTCTACACTGCAGGCCACACACACACGCACACACACACACACACACACAGACAGACAGACAGAGACGCACACACACACAGACAGACAGACACAGCCTTACACACACAGCCTCTCACGCACACACACACATACATACAGAGACACACACACACACAGATATACACACAAACACCGCACACAGCCTCACACACAGACACCCACAGACAGAGACGCACACACACACACACACACACACACACACACACACAGAGACACACACACGCTCCTGTACCTCCCTAAATTAACAGCAACCTGCTGCGGCGTCAGATGAACTCTGCTGATTAATACTGACGGTGAAGTGTGCAGCGGCTTCCTGTGTGGAAGTGGTTTGCCTTTTCCTCGTAGTCTGTCTATCCATCTGTCTGTCTGTCTGTCTGTCTAGCGAACACACAAAACATCAAAACAACTATCATAAAAAAATTCTGGAAATTTTTTGCAGTAACACTTACCTTGTTCACAGAAACGATATACCCACCTTAACCGTCTTCGTCTTAAAGGTGGAGTCAGTGATTCTGGAGAACGCCTGTTGTCAAAATCAGTGAATATCTCCTCATGATCCGCTACCTGTCTGTACTGTTTGTGCACTGAAAAAAAATCCAGTGTTAATACACAGCCTAGGTTCTGTAAAGGGGCATGTTGCTAAATAGAGTGGGCCCCCTTTGTTTACATACCAGTTTACAGAGCCTAGGCTGTGTATTAACACTGGATTTGTTTCAGAGCACACTCACTACAGCACATCATGAGGAGATATTCATGGATTTTGACAAAAAGTAAACAAGACAATTTTATAGTTTAAAAATAAATAATTCCGGACATAGAATAACGGCCGTTTTAAAAAGTGATTTTATATTAAGAAGCATTATTCTCGTCTTTATTGAAAAGAGACACATTACAGTAGAAGACTCTGTATTAAGTAACATTTCTCAACAACGGTTTTACTGTACAGCGAAAACAAAAGTTCAATAACAATAATAATTAGAATCAGAACAACATAAACATGGATGAAATCAAATCAGGAAGATAAAAAATATACAAAAAAAAAAAAAGTAAAAAGGTAAGTTTGAGGGGAGCGGGGCCGATCTCACAGGTGCGCTTATAAATAATATGAAAGGTATCACAACCAGACGATGAAAACATGACCAGACAGAGAAGTTATTTTTATTTGATTTGCTGTTAAAAAGACGTCTATGTACAAGTGAGGTTTTAGCCTAGCACGATTAAAATGATCTCGCGCACACTTCAAATTTGTTTTACTCCTACATATTATTCCGGGCTTTCTACAATCTCCGTGGGGAGGAGCTGGTTAAAAAATGCCTTGACCAATCAGAGCTAGTGTTCAGATTTATTGTTGGGCCCTTATAGTGGAAGGCAGCTTCTGATTGGTTCATGTATGCGTCAATCTAGCCTTCGGAGACCAGCCATATCTCATGAGCTTATTGGTCGATCCATGTTATGTCAGCGACTACATGAACCAAACAGGGGCTGACTTCCACTAACAGACAGAAAGTGGGGAGGGTCCGGTCTGACTGGAGGCTAGATTGGCGACTACATGAACCAATCAGGGGCTGCCTTCCACTAATGGAGATTGGAGAAAGGCCAGACTGATTTGTAGGACAAAAGTTAATTTGAAATTCACGTGCGATCATGCTAGTGTCGCTAGGTTGAGGTGGCGAGCGTTAGGCGGAAATATTATCGATTTCTTTGTATTTGTCTCGATGTCATTCGAAGCAGACGGGATGTTTCTACGAGCAGGCAGCTTCACGTGCACTCGGCAAGCACAAGGCTTGGATATAATATCAGTCCGACTCCTTAGCTATCAAAAAAGTAACTTTATTTTTTCCATAATGGATCAAAGTTTATGAAGCAAAAAACGTCAAGAATTCACAGGTTTTCTAGCATTTGAAACTGACTGTCTGTATTTTTTGCTGTTGGTCGCACACAACAAGACAATTGCGGTCTTAAACACACACAAATTGCTGTAAAAATTAGCACAAATTAGCTGAGTTTAGCTAACTGATCGCTAATAGTGACCGTTTCAAATCTTGACATTTTAAAATGTTCCTAGACCCAAGCTGAAAATATTTAGTTTGCTTGAAAGCTGACACACTGTTTGCCATGCTAGTGTATTCACGGCTAGCTGCAGTTAGCTTCAACATCAGCTACACAGACTTAGCTTAAATCAGCAGTTTCTCCGTTAACTTAGTTTAGCTAGTTGAATGCTACTTTTAGCTTGATCTTGAGTTTTTCCTGCAATTGTCTTTAATTAACTTTAACCAGCTAGCTCAAATACAATGCTGACATGCTAAAAGTGCCCACCGCTAGTTTCAGTAAAAAGTAGCATTATTCAACTTTTTTCCGCTCCAAATACATTTATTTCACGGACTTTATATTTCTATATTCAAGACATTAGTTTGTAGGAAGCCGCCAGAAGCTGCCACCACTTAGAGAAATCAGCAAATTGAATTTAATGCTGATTTGTTGATGATTTTATAATATTAATAAAAACGATGTAGTGGAACGAGTTGGGATTCAGACTAAATCAGACTTAGTGCATTTCTGTCATAAATAAAAAGTTTGTCTTTTAGCCTCGTCGAGTTGGACAAGTCAGTTTTTAAAAACATGAAATAAAATCATATACAAGTTGCGGTGGTCGAAAAAACCTTGGTGTAGTTTAGTAGGATGTTTACGGGAGAAAAATCGCCATCTTTGAGACGACTGGTTTAGGGAAACATTGAAGTGGCACGAACAGTTACAAGGACGGACGAAATGAGGTTCCAAAGGCAAAAAAAAGGGATAAAAATGTTAGTACTTTTGTGATTTTTCTTTTCTTTTGAGCTCTTTCTTACATGTGTGTGTGTGTGTGTGTGTGTTTTAGTGATAGAATGGGAGTATTGCAGCGATGTCGTGGAGTGATGAAGTGTGTATGGATATTGCTTGGATACACAGTCAGGGTTGAGAGCGGCGCGTCAACGTTTTCAGCAAAAAAATTCACGTTACAATTTTTTGAGGACGAGACTTTTAACAGAGCGAATAACGGAGAGGCTAGGGTAGAGTGTTGAAGGTTAAAAATCAGCATAGGTCGGTTAGCGTTCAGTCAACATATTTCATATTTCACAAACACTCAAATATATGCTTAAAGGTTTGGTTTACAATTTAGTCCACAACTTACAGTTCAACCTTACAATGTTCATGATTCAGTCCAAATGCATCGTAACAAACAGTGGTTCCCGACATGTTCCGGCTCTCGATTCCCTGAAGTTTATAATATATTTTCTGCATTTGTAAAAATTTAAATTGAAAAAATTTGAGTTTTACTAACTTTTTGACATTTTTGAAGTTCACATATATTATTACGATGGTTGTTGAGCCACAGTATTTTACTGTTGTGACTAAAGGACAGTTTGATGTGGTTGTGTCATGGTTACACAGTCCCACTTGGTAAAATCATACCAAACTTTAAAATGAAACGGTTGTGAATCAATTTCTCTTTGAATATACAGTATAGTATTACCATGGACTTGGTTCTACTCAAACATCACTTTATCTGGACTCTTAAATTCAGAAAATTTGGAACTTGGAGAAAACATATTGTAATGGGTTTGTTGTCAGGAGTTGGGACCCTTCAGACATGTAACATTTCCATGTTGGGAACCTCTGGTTAAGACACTTAATTAACTCGCTAAACTTTAACGTCCTGTCCTGAAGAAAATCAATGCAACACAGACTCCCAAACCACGCCACATTTAGACCCTGCTCTCTACACATTATAATAACATCACCTCGATTCTGCAAACCCCCGACAATACAGCATACAGTAAGATTTGTGTGTGTTCTTGAATTTACATGATGCCACAGTTTAAACTTTAAAGAGAGAGAAGAAAAAGATTATTTATATTTACAACACGGACCAGAGAAGAAACAGTAGAAGAAGAAGAAAAAGCCCTTCGTGGTGATTCGCTGAGTAAATCAGAGAGACTGTTTTGATTGGACGTTACGGACGGACGGACAATGGCGGGAACTCTTTCAAACATTATACAATTTTTTTAGACAGATTTACAGATACACTTAAGCCTTGTTGACACTAAGCTGAGCAGTTTGGTTCCGTATGGCACCCATTCATTTGCGTTTGCACTGTCAAAATTTCCTAAGGGTACCAAAAAAAAGCGCCTATTTTGGTTCCATTTCATTGGGGTACCAAGCCGTCCCAAAGGTTCCAAAAAGGGGTGGAGCTACACACTGCAGTCCGTTGATTGGTCGACAGAATCATGACGCGATAAACCGCCGGGTGTAATCTCCTCGACAACAGTGAAGATTCTAGTCTTGTGTTTAGAGTGAGAATGTCAATGTCGCCGCCTCCACAGCTCTTTGTTTATTGTGTGGTGTTTTTATTCTTCTTCATTGGAATTAAATCGGAGGGCTACACTGTGTTCCGCTGTTGTAATGTCACCATAGTTACATAGCTGCTATGATGTCCCCATAGTTACTTCTGTAAAATAAAATCTGAAGTAATTTTTATTTATGGCTTTTGTTTTATCCTATGCTATAATGTCATCATAGTTACCATAGCTAATTTGATGTCACTATAGTTACGTAGCTGCTATAACTTCACCATAGTTACGTAGCTGCTATGATGTCACCATATCAAACCGTGCCATACCCAAAATGTGCTACCCAGTGAAAACAAGGCTCAATTTGTGACCATACAATTTTGAGCTTGTACATTTCTTACATCATGTTTTTTTGTCCTTAATTGACTATAATTGTATAAAAAAAAAAATCATCGGAAATAATTAAATAAAATGCAACATAGAAAAAGCTTTAGTGTCCTTCCTTCCGTGATGTCATCCTCGCTGTGATTGGTCGGAATCTGACGGCAGAATTAAAAGTTGTAGAAGAAGAAGAAGAAGAAGCAGATGAATTCCCTTTATAGCCTCGTAGCTGCTTCCTAGTCTAAATTGTCCTTTTTTCACATAGTAAAATTCACTTGAAGGAAAATGTTTTAAATTAAACGTTTTTCGACCAAGATGGATATCAGGCTCGGGCTTTTTAAGATGTTCACAATTCTAGTCCATTCAGATAAATAGATAACGGATATTTCTACTGGTAGTTAAGGTTTAAAATCAAACATATTAAGGAAAAATTTACTAAGATGGACAATTTTCTAATATATTATATTGATTTTTCTGTTTTGTAAGTAGTTAAGGCTGGACAATAAAAAACAAATCACAGACATGATGGAAATTTTGCGGATTTAAATAAATAATTCATTTGAAATCAAGAACTACTGACAAGTCCTGAAGAATTTTAAGTCGAAACTTTCAAACACATTTTGTCCGTTAATAATTTTTTGTTACTTTCGAAAAATTAATTCACTGATTTGGGGCATTAAATATTCATATTTATTCACTTGATTTATTAGAACATTTGTGAATTGAAGTTTAGATCTTGGGCTGTTTGTCGAACAGACGTCACTTCAGTTTTGGTGAATTTTGACAATTTCTAAAGGCTCATTTATCAAGAAAATACTTATTTATTTACTCATATATTTTGAAATATTTTATTATCGTCCAGCCCTACAACTGGTCAGGAAATTATCCATCTATTTTTCTTTAGTGTTATTGATATTTAAACTTTTTAATTGATTGAATTGTGAACAAACTCCAAACCCTCCATCTTGGTTTTTTAAGGACTCAGATTCTGTAAAAAGACGATTCTGGACGTTTATGAGCGACAGTCTCCGGTCCCTGAGCCTGGCAAGAGCTTCTGTACAATACATGACTTTATATAAATAAAAATAAACAAATCCCCCTTCCCCATGTTGACATTTTTAAACAATTGGTCCAGCAATGCACATCGAGAACATATTTACACCTCCCCCCACCCCCCCCAAAAAATTGCTTTAAATTAAAGTTGAAAAAAAGTGTCTAGGACATGCGATCTATTACACTTAACTTCTATGGATCTATGGAAGAGTATTAGGGTCAATTTTCATTATGCGATTTCGATAATAAAGTCAAAATGTCGAGATTAAAGTCGATATACAATGTGTAGAATAAACTAAATAGATAAAGACTGTGGTTAAGTTTGAAAGATTTGAACATTGCCCTCTATGTGCAGCGGGCTGTGAGACGAGAGCACAGGGACCGTCTACAAAGGGAAACACCCAAGAGAAACATATTCAATCACTTCACTCTGATGCAGTACACTGCAGTTATTAGTGGAGCTTAGAGGATGTCTGCTTTCAGTCAAAATGAGGTTGGAGCCCATTGTCTGTCTGTCTGTCTGTCTGCCTGTCTGCCTGTCTGTCTGTCTGCCTGCCTGTCTGTCTGCCTTATGGTCATACAGCAAAGATGCATCGTTTGGGTTTTCATAACGTTTTACTGAAGAGTTATTGATCCTGGAAGTTTGAATCTGTCCATATCTTTCCAACTTTAACCCAGTCTCAATGGATCTATAGTTCATTCTTAAAATTGTATTTCGACCTAATTCTCAACATTTTGACATAATTCTCAAAATGCACAATAGCCTCCAGTGGCTCTACTTCTCTTCTAAAGACTGATATCTATTTTCATTTCATTTTTTAAATTTTCAACATCGAGATATTTTTTTTCACAAAAGGCAGGAGAGTTCACAGAAGTCATTCGTAAAGAAATAAAACCAAACAGGTGAATAGAATAGAATAATGATAACGATGATGATGATGTGCAGTTCAGTTCAGTGTGTGTGTGTGTGTGTGTGTGTGTGTGTGTGTGTGTGTGTGTGTGTGTGTGTGTGTGTGTGTGTGTGTGTGTGTGTGTGTGTGTGTGTGTGTGTGTGTGTGTGTGTGTGGACGTAATTCTATAATTCCTTCGTTCTTGATATCGTTGTCTCACAGTTTTTTTTAAAAGTTTTTCACACAGAAATCGATATGTTTGAAAACAGATTCAAGTCATTTTAAAGTGTTTTTTTGACTTGTAAATTCTCACTCAAACTTGCCATTTGTTAGTGTTAACTGTGTGTGTTTGTGTGTGTGTGTGTGTGTGTGTGTGTGTGTGTGTTGAGGTATGGTCAGCTCCAGACTGGCCCGGACCACATATCCCACAATCCTTTGCTCCTTTTGACGTTTCTCCCAAGAAAAAAAAAAACATGGCCTCCACTTTCCACTCTCCACTTTCTGCTGGCTTGTCATCAGTTCATAATAGGTCAGGTGACGTAAAGTAGGCGGAGCTGACGGTCACATATAAGTAGTGGTTCCCAAAATAAATCAAATTCTCCCAAATTAAAGCGCTGTGTGTGTGATACGGTGAGTGTGGGTGTGTAGTGTCTGGTTATTTGTGTGTGTGTGTCATATAAGTGCAGTACTGCCTGCGCTGCTGCAGCTGTTGTTGCGGTTGGTGTTGCGTCGTGACAGATTGGGCGTTGCCATGAGCGGGTAGCGATCGTCGGGGCAACCGTACTGCGTCAGAACGTCAACACACTCCTGACTGTTGGCCTGACGACCGTACGCCATCGCACTGTTACCATGGGCGTCACGAGACATCAGATCCACGCCGTACTGAGAGAGAGAGAGAGAGGGGGAGAGAGAGAGAGCGGGGAGAGAGGGAGGGAGAGGGTAGAGAGAGAGAGGGAGGGGGAGAGAGTGAGAGGGAGAGAGAGGGGGAGAGAGGGAGAGAAAGAGAGAGAGGGAGGGAGGGGGGAGGGGGAGAGAGGGAGAGAGAGAGAGAGAGGGAGGGAGGGAGAGAGAGAGAGGGAGGAGGAGAGAGAGGGAGGGGAGAGAGAGAGAGAGAGGGACAGAGGGAGAGGGAGAGAGAGGGACAGAGGGAGGGGGGAGAGAGAGGGGGAGAGGGAGGGAGAGAGGGAGGGAGAGAGAGAGGGAGAGGGGAGGGAGGGAGGGAGAGAGAGAGAGAGATACAGAGAGGGAGAGGGAGAGAGAGAGAGAGAGAGATAATAATAATAATAAAATGAATACAGACACCAAACATACATGCCCTTGTATCTTGCATATCTCCTGATGACCCATATGAGCAGCTGTGTCTCCACAGTGCATTTACAGTTACAGACAGTTACAGATATAGAATGTCTGGAGCACAATTATCCCTTTAAACTGAATGAGGCTGCGTTGAAAGCCTGGAAAATCATCACAAAAGAAGAATGCAAAAGTTTGGTGATGTCAATGGGTCACCGGCTTGATGCGGTTATTGCAAGCAAAGGATTTGCGACAAAATATTGTGTTTTATTCACTTTAATTTATTTAAAGTCTATCTGTTCCAATACTTCTGCTCGCCTAAAAGTGTGGTGTTCCTTTACAAATAATGCTATCTTCTAAGTTGTGTATCAGATCCAGATGTAAATACCTGGAAATGAAAGCTGAAATGTTGATCTATTGTCTCATATTCATCTTTTGGTGTCAAACCCAAATGTTTCCAGTCTACAACAAAAATAAAGGAATTGGCCTCACCGTTCCAATACTATTGGAGGGGACTGTATCTTGCGTATAACCCTTTCATTCTCAAGACAAATGTAGCCATTGACTAATAAAGAAACATAACTTTACAAAAAACTAAACTACATTTTTTTTTAATATTATTCTGATATTGAAATGTCCGGAATAAACTAATAGATACATTAGTTAGTGAAATCTCCCGTCCTCACCCATATAAGGAGCTGTGTGATGACCACGTTGCCTTTGCGTGCGGCAAGGTGCAGAGCAGTGCGACCGTCTCCCTCCCCACAGCTCTCGTTCACCTGTACGGACGATTCATTCACAAATAAGTAATCGAC
>OX442372.1:1658235-1660735 GCA_949357725.1 Hyperoplus immaculatus | reverse complement strand
GTGTGTGTGTGTGTGTGTGTGTGTGTGTGTGTGTGTGTGTGTGTGTGTGTGTGTGTGTGTGTCTGACAGACCTTTAAAAATTCCACACCAACTACTTGTTTACAAGTTGAAATAAAGCATCATTATTATCAGAAACTACTGCTCCATCAACAAGAAATAGTTTGATACCATAAACTAAATTTAGTCCGATTTTTTCTGGTTTAAAGGTGCTCTGAGGAACTTTAAGTGTGTGTTAATATTTGCTCCCCCTTTGGACATCAGCGGTAGTGTTTTTACTACGCCAGCTGTTGTTCCTGGGTGAGCGTATTCCCATGACAAAGGCATTAAGAAAAACTATGTGAAAATAGCATTCTTTGCACTGATGGTCTCATTTGCTGTTACATGTAATTTATGATCATCAGAGGAAAAATTAGACTGTTTCAGAAATATTTAAAAGTTCCTCGTAGAGACTTTAAATGGAGGTGAATTTTCCTTTAATTCAAAATGTTCTTGGTCACCATAGAGATGTGTCCAACACCTATTTAATATGGAGCGGCCATTTTGGCTATAAGACCGCAGTGTGTTGACCCTGACAGCTCCAGTCGCATGTCCACGGAAACCATTGACATTTTCTACTAGATTAACTGGATTCAGATGAGTGGAGTGTGTGTGTGTGTGTGTGTGTGTGTGTGTGTGTGTGTGTGTGTGTGTGTGTGTGTGTAGATGTTTCTGTAGTAATTGTGTTGAGCACTACACATTTCCCAATTATCTTTTATCAAAATATTTGTCAAAATGAGTACGCTAGCCTGTATGAGACCAATTTAGTTACATTTCTTGATTATACATTTAAAAGATATGACTATATGAGGGTTAGGGTTAGTGTATGAGGGTCTTGCATTTTTTTTAGTGTGTGAACTAGACAGTTTTTTATTGAGGGTCCCTTGGCTTAGTCAATCTTGTCAGTGTGGAGAAAATCAAGTGTTTTCCACTTACGTGTTCATATTTCTAGCACATATCAAGCATTGAAAACACAAGATTTAATATCAAGTATCTTCCCATTTTTCCCGAAAATCTCTCCCTGTATATACACACATGCACACACAAGCACACACACACACTGAACTATACTTATTTCTACCGCATTGAACACACAAACGAGTGAAGTAAACATTTCCTAGCTCTCCAAATTAGGAAAAAATGCCAAGATTTTCTTTCCTTAAGTGAAGAATTCTGTGTTGTTTTAAATGTTTACCAGCGATCGTTGAACCCATTCAGTCCAAACACATTATGACAAACACGTGAGGACAATTCTATCGTTCTATATTTCTACCCACTTTCCCCCCTTTCTCTCTCTTTATTCTATGAGCAATTTTATTCTACCGTTCCAATTAAGCCGAGGGTTGTTAGTGAGAGAGTGAGTGAAGGGGGGTAAGGATTCATTTCATGATTTTATGCCCGGCCCCCGCTGGCATAGGACAGAGTCACGCATGTTGAGGGAACGTTATTTATTTCTTCATTATTAAAATAAAGGCAAAGGGAGGGGGCGGCTGGGGTTAACACACACACACACACAGTCACTGTCTGTCTGTCTGACTCTCACACACACACAGACAGTGCCTCTCACACACACACACAGACACAGAGAGAGACACACACACACTAACACAGACACACAACTACACACACACACACACACACAAACAGAGACAGAGAGTGACTCTCACACGCACAGATATAAAACACACACACAGACAGAGAGAGACACACACAGTGTATCACACACACACACAGTGTATCACACACACACAGTGTATCACACACACACACACACACACACACACACACACACACACACACACACACACACACACAGCCTCCCCCCCCACACACACACTAATGACTAGGGTTAATATGATGACTCAGGCATACAGAATGTGCATTTAGTTTGTGCTCTTAGCCCCGGTCTCGCATTAGCATAACCGCGCGCCGCGATGACAAGCGATGAATGGGCCTGTGATTGGCTGATGTCAGGAAGCTTAATGTCAATAGTAAATTGGAGAGCTTGTTAGTACGAGAGTCGGGGGAAGCGCTCATGTACAAAATAACGTCTATTAGGACTAATTTAATCAAGCAAAGGCCTCCTCCCTTTACAGATGGGTTAAAGAGTGTAGGGCCCAATTATTTCTCTATACGTTTGGGCCTGTCTGTCAATGTGGAGGAGGCTGTGTGTGTGTGTGTGTGGCTGTGTGTGTGTGTGTGTGTGTGTGTGTGTGTGTGTATGTATGTGGTTGTGTGTGTGTGCTGTTTAAAATGCAGGGGCTTCAGATAATGGCGGAAAGATGATGGCAGGCGGGATCGGCTAGTTAACCGATGAACATGAAACGGAGCTCGAGTCAATAAACACACACACACACACACAGACACACACACACAATGATGATGATCTCCAACTTGAAGTTACAAGGAAACCAATACGAGAAAAATGGTTTTGCCCCATCAGCTTATAAAAAGCTTTATTTGT
>OX442372.1:1618235-1645735 GCA_949357725.1 Hyperoplus immaculatus | reverse complement strand
GTTGCTGGAGATGGCTTATGGTGGAGAAATGAACATTCAATGCATGAGCAACAGATCTGGTTGACATTCCTGCTGTCAGCATGCCAATTGCACGCTCCCTCAATGCTTGTGGCATCTGTGGCATTTTGCTGTGAGACAAAAATGCACATTTCAGAGTGGCCTTTTATTGTGGACAGTCTAAGGCACACCTGTGCACTAATCATGATGTCAGATCAGCATCTTGATGTGGCACACCTGTGAGGTGGGATGGATTATCTCAGCAAAGCAGAAGTGCTCACTATCACACATTTAGACAGATTTGTGAACAATGTTTGAGAGAAATGGTACAATTGTGTATCTGGAATGAATTTTAGATCTTTAAGTCCATCTCATGAAAAATAGGAGCAAAAACAAAAGTGTTGCGTTTATATTTTTGTTGAGTGTAGTTTAGAGTAAACTGCCCATTTTTTTATGATAAATTTAAAATTGTTCACATTACAAGTGCTTCCAAAATCGAGCTAGTTCTTAGAGCATTGAAAGAGATTGTTACTGTGTTTTTGTCTTAAAAGCACAAACACACACACACAAAGACACACACAACCACAGTTATATACACACACACACACACACACACACACACACACACACACACACACACACACACACAGACAGACACACACACACACACACATTTGGTAAACATTAGCGAGCACATGGCGGATGGGAAGTTAAGGTGAATCCGGGGCACGACTCATCACCAACAGCAGATCAAAAACACACACACACACACACACACCCACACACACACACACACACACACACACACACACACACACACACACACACACACACACAGTCAGTACAACAAGCAGCTTCTGTCTACAATTAACCCCCATGAATAGGAATTTAACTTCATCAAAGCGCGGCCTGAAGCTCAGAGATCATTCCCAGGGTTTGGCTACGGCTACACCACACGGACAAAACACATTCAATATGCAAAAATACTAAACCTTTTCAGAGCTAAGGCCACAGACAGACAGACAGACAGACAGACACTTATACAGACACTTAAACAGACACACACACACACAGACCGTCTGTTAAATAGTGTTTGGGAGAGATACAGACTTTACTACAAAACTGACTGCAACTCACTTAATTCTGAACCAATTTTCATGATATTCCGATTTGCAAAAAAAAAATTCTGGTCTTAAAACACAGCCTAGGCTCTGTAAACTGGTATGTAAACAAAGGAGGCCCACTGTAGCTATAGCAACATGCCCGTTTACAGAGCCTAGGCTGTACTAACACTGCTTTTTATTTCAGCCCACACACAGTACAGACAGGTAGCGGATCTTGAGGAGATATTCACTGATTTTGACAACAAGCGTTCTCCAGAATCACTGACTGCACCTTTAAGTTTGATTGTTGAAGATCAAAATGAGTATTTTATTCTCTACGTTCCCAGCTGCTCTTAACCTATGCATGAGAATACAAACACTCACAGGAACACGGACGGCAAGTATAGGTAATTACTAGGCAACGCTTTGGGCTACTGTTGACACACACACACACACACACACACACACACACACACACACACACACACAAACGTAAAGGTGGCGACGAAGCAATTTGTGAACTTTGACACTGGTAACCTTTACAGGCAGAAAAAGTACAAACCAAATCTAGAGCATTTACAAGACGCTGGCAAGACATGCATAAGAGCGTGTGTGTGTGTGTGTGTGTGTGTGTGTGTGTGTGTGTGTGTGTGTGTGTGTGTGTGTGTGTGTGTGTGTGTGACAGGCAGGACGTTTTAGGTGCAATGAGAGGCAGACAAAAGGCGGCCTCAGGAAACACAAATTAAAGCCCTAAATGTCAGCGCACACAGTATTGCTTTGCGACACAGGTCATTACTCCACATATTATTCGAGGCCTTTTACAACATTAATAACCTGGAAAATATTACTACAGATTGTTCCCAAAATCCCTATGAAAAATGAAATATGTCGCTGTGTGTGTGTGTGTGTGTGTGTGTGTGTGTGTGTGTGTGTGTGTGTGTGTGTGTGTGTGTGTGTGTGTGTGTGTGTGTGTGTGTGTAGCAGTGACATGGAACAGATTTGAGATGATTTAGAAAGATTTAACCCTTTTTATTGGTCTTAGTTTGACTTTAAACAAGACATTTTTGTCTATTAATCTTCCATAACATGTCTTCTTTCATACTAGTATAAATCAAAGGTCCAACATGTACATTCAGGTGTTTATTTGACTAAACCTTGTCCGTTTGCGTCTGTATATTTCTGCTATACAACCATCTTTCACGGACATTATCTCAATATTAGATTTCTTTAAATTTACTCTAAACCAAAAAAATCTCAACTTCTAAAGCACTTACATCAACTAAACTTTCCATAATCATTCTCAGCACTATTCTGAAGGTTATTACAGAAGGATTTGTTCATATGTTGTTCATTGTCTGTTTTATGAGACATTTTCTTCTTAAAAACATGTTGAAAATGCATTTTAAGACCTGTACATAGTATTTTTTTTACACCACCTGGACCCTGATCTACAGTAGAACTCTTTGTTCCTAACCAAGTGTGACCCCCGCTGACCTAAATTGACCTGTGTGACACACACACACACACACACACACAGAGTCCTAATTAACCCCAATACTTTAAAGGAATTCCCATTTACAATGAAACAGTCATCGGTGTCGTGCTGCAGGTGCACGAGCCAATATAGGAATAAGTGAAGCTCTTCAGTCGAGACACCCAGAGGCAATTAAAGTGGTACACACACACACACAAACACACACACACACTCTGACACACACACACACACAAACACACACACACTCTGACAGAGACACACACACACACAGTTTGCTGGTCGAGGAATCAAAGCCGTCGCAAACCTGGAATGTGTCCAGTGATCCTGCTGTTACCTGTGTGTGGCCACTTCAAACATCAGAAGCTCTGTGTGTGTGTGTGTGTGTGTGTGTGTGTGTGTGTGTGTGTGTGTGTGTGTGTCATCTTTCAAAGCTCCAGGATGAATGGAGAGTATCAAACAGCAGCTAGTTAACAAGAACTGGAGGTTGTGATCAGCAGGGGTTCACCTTACACAGGTGTGTGTGTGTGTGTGTGTGTGTGTGTGTGTGTGTGTGTGTGTGTGTGTGTGTGTGTGTGTGAGGGGCACTTTACACTGTGAAAACGTGACAGTTTTCCAGTTTTTGGTTTAAAAAAAAACCCCGTTCAGACAAAATTTATCTGACATCTTCACCCGTGCACATGTTTTCAGAGGAAACGGGCCGAAATCGCTGTAGTAGCAGTGCAGCAGCCATGCCAAGCCAATAGTCAGCGGTGACACAGCCTAGTAGATAGCTCTTCCGGTACAATTTGATGCATAAAACCTTACTGTAACCGAAAATTAATGCCACTAACGTTCATAAAGCGGTTGGTGTAAGGTTGGGGTTACAAATATTGTAAAAGACAAGCTTTCTGTCCTCTTATTTCACCGCATTGAACTCGTAAAAACAGAAGACTTGCTGATAGTGAAGGGGCTTCGTGAGCGGATACCTTCCTGTTAGGCGTACTTCAAAATAAAAGTCAACTCACGTGTGTCCAGTGAAATGCTATTAATGTTTAGCCAGCGAAATGCTTTTACTGTGAAGCCGTAGCCTTAATGCTCTTTTTGTTGAACAGTAACTTAACCGCTGCGCGCTGAACTATGGATAGTGTTTTTTAATGTAGAGAGAGCCGTGTCCCTGCCCTGGCATAGAAGCTACACACGTTTATTTGGCTAGAAAAACCGGCAGAGCACAAATCTTTCCCCAGACAAAGTGGCCGGTGGTCTCAATAACTTACTAATCGCTTAGACTAAATTGGCGGGTGTTAGGCTATATTTTAGCCCTGCACGTCACTCTCCGCTGATCACAGTGATGGTGCCGTGGAGACACCGTTCATGTTGTCTTCTAACTTTATAACTCGCTTGTGTTGTGGGTATTTTGACAGCAAATGTTATAGACTACGCATGTGTGAGGGTGGAGCCGTGACGTCAGCGTTATCAGGGGAAATGGTTTCGGTGTTTACAGGAAACCAAAACCGTTAAGTTTTCCAAAAAATCCTCCCTGGGAGGTGATCTCAAAAATCTGCGGTTTCATGCCTGCGTTTGCTGTTTTCCTGTAAATGATATAGTGCAAACGCGGGAATTTTTCCGCGTTTGCACCGTTTCGTGTTGTCGTGTAAAGTGCCCCTGAGTTATTCACTTCCATTTATTTTACATTACATAAATGTCTTGCTTACACTGCAGACTATTCAATTCATCATTTTATGTAGACAATGCTATAAAATAATAAAAGCTCAGTTAAAAAGAGGGTTAAAGCTATAGTGCGTAACTTCTGTCGCCCCCCTGAGGAATTCTGAGTAATAAACAACAACATTGTTTTGTCGGTGCATCGCCATCTACATGAGGTTAAGTCTTCAGTGATGGCTCATGGATTTTATACCTTCTGCTGTACGCCCAGTTTTTTTCCTTAGCAGTATAATCAACAACTGAAGCATTTCTTGGGCTCTTCTTGGGATTTTTCTGAGCTCCTGCACCAGTGTCAGGGGGCGACACCAGTTTGTAAACGCTGCCATACTGAGAAATACAGAGAGAGTTTTGTGGAGCTGATAGGCTTACTCAACTTTGTGTCAACTCGTTTGTTGATGGCTTGAATGTAACCAACATTCATTCATATAAAAAAACATACGCACTGTAGCTTTAAATGACCCTTTAACCACCAGTTAACTGTTGCATGTGTGAACAGATGCAGAAGCAGATGTGTAACGTTGCTCTCTCCATCACCGCGGCAACAAGCAAGTGCCTGTCTGTCCGAGTGACTGATACACACCAGTCTGTTCTGCTCATTCTCCCAGAGCAGTGAAATACATTGGCACCAAGTGTTCAGCTGGTTAAGATTAAAATTCATCCATTTGAAGTTTTGGGGCGTTTTGGTGCACATTTATTGAAAAAATAAAGCTGTTTTTTTTTTTACATGTATAATTTTAACTAATATGACCAAGTCAGCATGGTCAATGGTCAATGTGGAGAAAATCTCATTTGAACAGTTACAATACTAATCATTAGTAACGTTTTGCTTTCTTCAGACATTTAAAAAAAAAAATACAATTCCAATAAATTTTTCAGGAAAAATCCGTCCAGATCAAAATGTGTCTGTGTGGTCGTTTTGTTTTATTTTTATTTTTTTAAATAAAACACATATGTATAATTTTAAATAATATGACCAATGGTCAGTGTGGAGAAAATCCTTTTTTTTCTGTCTATAATCTCCCCTTTATTCCCTCTGAGTGAATCCTGTGTGTGGGTCGTTTTATCATCCCAGCCTCACTGGCCTTGCCGCGCTGCTATCCGTCAGCGAGAGGCCCTAAGTGAAATATTATAAATAATCCAGCGTATTGAAATCTTTTATCAGCTGTGTCACTTTCATTATTCAATAAGCGATTAGTAACAGTCTTCCCAATTTAGCCATTAGCCGCTGCGGCCTGAGCTCCATGTCACGGTGTGTGAGCCGCTGAAGTATCCGCCTGTCGGAGGGCCGTTCTGGGCTGAGTTATAGAGAGGGGAACGCCCCCTCTGGAGCCCAGATATCCCAGGTAGGAACGATACGCACCAATACGCACGCACGCACGCACACACGCGCACACACACACACACACACACACACACACACACACACACACACACACACACACACACACACACACAGTATTACTGATAGGAATAGGTTGAATGTAAAAAGGAGTTAAAGGTGGAGTCAGTGATTCTGGAGAACGCTTGTTGTCAAAATAAATTTTTGTAAAAATCAGTGAATATCTCCTCATGATCTGCTACCTGTCTGTACAGTGTGTGTGCTGTGAAAGAATCTAGTGTTAATACACAGCCTAGGCTCTGTAAACGGGCATGTTGCTAGCTAAAGTGGCCCCTTATTTTACATACCAGTTTACAGAGCATAGGCTGTGTATTAACAATAGATTTTTTTTCAACACACACAGTACGGACAGGTAGCGGATGGTGACGAGATATTCACTGATATGACAAAAAGCGTTCTCCAGAATCACAGACTCCACCTTTAAAGAAGGTAAAGATCATAAGAAGCTACAATATGGTACAAGGCCACTGTGACCTCACTATATGAAAGGCATGGGCTGATAAATGGTTTCAAGTCACATGTCCAAGTGTCCCTGGCCAAGACACTGAACCCTAAACTGCTCGCGATAGTTAAACTGTGATCGGTGTGTGAATGTGTGTGTGAATGACAAACGTGGGAATGGGAACAGGTCTCCCTTGAAAAAGAGTCTCTGGTCTCAATGGGATTTGTAGAATTTCTGAGAAAGATATAAATGATGTAGCTGTAGCGTGAACCAATCGGCAAAGGCAAAGTTCTGAACAGTTTAACACACGCACGCACACGCACGCACGCACACACACACACACACACACACACACACACACACACACACACACACACACACACACACACACACACACACACACACACACACACACACACACACACACACACACACACACACACACACACACACACAGAGAAGAGGTAGAATAGGAGAGAAAAATTCCATCATGATGAAAAGATGAAGGGAAGATAGAATGAGAGAATGGAGAGATCATAATGACTGCGTTTCCAAACCCCGGGCCAAAAGTACAGCTTCAATTGTATTATTTACCTTATTTAAAAACCTGTCTGTACTGTCTGTGCATTGAAAACAAATGTGTTAATACACAGTCTAGGCTCTGTAAACTGTATGTTGCTGGTTATGGTGGGCCCCCTTATTTACATACCAGTTTACAGAGCCTAGGCTGTGTATTAACACTGCATTTCATTTTCAGCGCACACACAGTACAGACAGGTAACAGATCATGAGGAGATAATCACTGATTTTGACAGAAAGTGATTTTGATAACAAGCGTTCTCCAGAATCACTGACGCACCTTTAATCCAAGGCTTAGACATAAATAACTATGATTAGTTGTTAGTAGAGTTAGCTGTTTAGATATTTGAAAGTGTTTAAAGCACATACTGTAAGTTGAAAATGAATTGGGATTTTTTTTTAAAGTGTAGAAGTGAAAAGATAATGGCAGGAATATAAGTATAATATCTTTTAGTAATTTGTAAGTACATTAAAGGTGCTATGAGGAACTTTTAAATATTTCTGAAACAGTCTCATTTTTCCTGTCAGGATCATAAATTACATGTAACAAATAAGCAAACCAGACCATCAGTGCAAAGAATGCTATTTTTTTATATGGTTTTTCTTAATGCCTTTGCCATGGGTACGCTCACCCAGGAACAACAGCTGGCGTGGTAAAAACACTACCGCATTTGTCCAAAGGGGGCGCAAGAATGAACACAAACTGAAAGTTCCTCGTAGCACCTTTAATATTAGTATTTTAGTATAGTTTATGTCAAAGGCATTATGACAAACATTATAAAAAACACATTCTTTGCACCGATGGTCTCGTTTGCTGTTACATGTCATTTATGATCATCAGAGGAGAAATTAGACTGTTTCAGAAGTATTTAAAAGTTCCTCGTAGCTCCTTTAAAGCAGATTAATCCTAGCATTTTAGTAGTTTATAATGTAAATATAATTGAATATATGGTAGTCATTTATTAGTATTTTAGTATTGTTTGTGTGTTCCCGGGGCAGGGAAAGGTGTGAGTGAGGGCTGGGTAGATGGTGTACCTTCAGTAGTACCAGAGAGAGGGTCAGTCTTGAAGTTGCTGGTGCTTTTCTTGCGTCTGTGTTTCTGTTTGCGGTTGGCGTGAGGAGACGGGGGCGGCTCCAGCTTGGGACTGGTGGTGGAGGAGATGCTGGGAGAGGAGCACGCTGAGTCCCCCAGGCCTGTGTCTGTGAATATAGAGAATACAGGGTTAGTTTACAGAGCCTAGGCTGTGTATTAACAGGCCCGTGTCTGTGGATAGATAGAGAGTACAGGGTTAATACAACTATCTTTAATCATCATCAAGTCATACACAGCCTAGTTTACAGAGCCTAGGCTGTGTATTAACAGGCCTGTGTCTGTGAATATAGAGAATACAGGGTTAGTTTACAGAGCCTAGGCTGTCAAATCAAGAGAATCAAGTCACTAGAATCCATCAAGTCAAACACAGCCTTGTCTCTGTAAACTGGTGTGTACACAAAGGGGGAGGCTCCAGCTTGGGACAGGTGGTGGAAGATATGCTGGGAGAGGAGCAAGCAGAAAATCCAGTGTTAATACACAGCCTAGGCTCTGTAAACTAGTACCAACATACCAGCTTACAGAGTCTAGGCTGTGTATTAACACTAGATATACTTTCAGCGCGCACACACAGTACAGACAGGCAGAGGATCATGAGGAGATATTCACTGATTTTTTTTTTACAGAAAGTGATTTTGACAACAAGCGTTCTCCAGAATCACTGACTCCACCTTTAAACAAGGTTATACTAAAACTGACCATAAGATATTTAGAGATGGTGTCTTCTAATTGGTCGGACAAAAGCCGAAAGCGCCAAAACATTTGATGAGGTTCATGGTTTGTTTGCCGGGAAAACCCACCAGACACGGACCGGGGGGGACAACAGAGAGAGAGTGTGTGTGTGTGTGTGTGTGTGTGTGTGTGTGCAGATGGGGCGGCCGTTAATCCACTGCAGTTAATTGCACTCTCGGGGATGGCATCTTGTCAGCAGAGATAAGTTGTCACATTTTCCACTTGAGTCGAGACTAAACGATTGTAAAATAAGTTATGGCCGTCCTTGGGGCTGTCTGTGTGTGTGTGTGTGTGTGTGTGTGTGTGTGTGTGTGTGTGTGTGTGTGTGTGTGTATTGTGCTTCCATCTCCACACACACACACACACACACACACACACACACACACACACACACACACACACACACACACACACACAGTGCACATGTCAGAGCCTCCGTCGCACCATGATATTGATGGAAGCTGAATGTTATTTTATTCTGCCGCTAGTCACAGCTGTCAGTGTGAGAGAGAGGGAGAGGGACAGAGGAGAGAGAGGGAGAGAGAGAGAGGGACAGAGAGAGGGACAGAGGAGAGAGAGAGAGAGAGGGACAGAGAGGAGAGAGAGGAGAGAGAGAGGGACAGAGGAGAGAGAGGGGGAGAGAGAGGGAGAGAGAGAGAGGGACAGAGAGAGGGACAGAGGAGAGAGAGAGAGAGAGGGAGAGAGAGGAGAGAGAGAGGGACAGAGGAGAGAGAGATAGACAGAGAGAGGGACAGAGGAGAGAGAGAGAGGGGGAGAAGGAGAGAGAGACAGGGTCCTAAAAAGACTTGAAATCTGATAGAGGAAAACAAGGACCATACATCTTTCAATTAAAAGGTGTAGTCAGTGATTCTGGAGAACGCTTGTTGTCAAAATCAGTGAATATCTCCTCATGATCTGCTATCTCTCTGTACTGTGTGTGGGCCGATAAAAAAACCAGTGTTAATACACAACCTAAGTTCTGTAAACTGGTTGCTACTGTAAATATGGAGGACCCTTAGTTAACATACCAGTTTACAGAGCCTAGGCTGTGTATTAACACAGGATTTGCCCAAATACAGCCATTTATCAGCCATGTATCTCAAGAAGCATGGTGTGTGTGTGTGTGTGTGTGTGTGTGTGTGTGTGTGTGTGTGTGTGTGAGGCCCCTGGGAGTCGACTGAAAAGCTTTTCACAGCTTTAAACGTTATTTGAGGAAGACCAGAGGGCCCAACAACACCGTTGAGAGGGCTTGACAGCTGTCAGTCTTAACATCTACAGTAGCTCTGTGTGTGTGTTGCTGGCCCCTTACAAGTCACACAGACTCTCTCTCACACACACACACACACACACACACACACAGTGACCATTAACTTGACAAACAGTTAAAGCAGTATTAGTGGTTTGGCAGGTGGATCAATGGTGGACAAATGATAGGCTCCCCCGCGGAGCTGCGCACTGGGGCCTTTCACACTCAGCATGGGGCCTATAGTGGAGCTGCATGAGAGGGACTGAAGTTTTTTTCATGCTATTTCTAGATTTTGTCTGTTTCTCTTCCATAACATGTCTTCTTTCATACTAGTATAAATCAAAGGTCCGACATGTACATTCAGGTGTTTATCTGACTAAACCTTGTCTGTTTGCGTCTGTATATTTCTCCTATACAACCATCTTTAACGGACATTATCTCAACATTAGTTTTTTTTTCAATACTCTGAACCAAAAATCTCAACTTGTAAAGCCCTTACATCCACTAAACTTGCCATAATCATTCTCAGCACTATTCTGAAGGTTATTACAGAAGGATTTGTTCATATGTTGTTTACTGTCTGATTTATGAGACATTTTCTTCTTAAAAAACAAGCTGAAAATGCATTTTTTTTAAAATGTTAAAAATGTCCCCCTATTCTCCTGCAGCGTGTAGCAATGTGTAGCAGTGTATTGTGGGTGTAGTTTGTACCTTATAGATAGCTGTGTGTAGTGTGTGTAGTGTGTGTAGCAGTGTGTATCAGTGTGTAGTGTGTGTAGTTTTACCTTTTAGATAGCAGTGTGTAGCAGTGTGTAGTGTTACCTGTACCTTATAGATAACAGTGTGTAGTTGTTGTGTAGCAGTGTGTAGTGTGTGTAGCAGTGTTTGTGTAGTGTGTGTAGTGTTACCTGTGCCTTACAGATAGCAGTGTATAGTGTGTGTAGCAGTGTGTAGTGTGTGTAGTGTTACCTGTACCTTATAGATAGCAGTGTGTAGTTGTTGTGTAGCAGTGTGTGTAGCAGTGTGTGTAGCAGTGTGTGTAGCAGTGTGTGTAGCAGTGTGTGTAGCGTGTGTAGTGTTACCTGTGCTGACGCCTGTGTTGGCGATCACAGTGGCTTCTGTCCACTGGTCGGCGCTGGAGACGGAGTAGGATCTCTGGTGCATTCCCTCCGCAGCGCGACTGTTGAAGCTAACCAAGCTAACGCCACTAGCCATCTGAGACGCAGACGCACTGGTGCTCACTGAGCCTGCAGGAAAAGGATAATAAGTTAAGAAAAATAGATTTATGATACTAGAAGTTAGACAATCACCGTGTGCAAATCCACACACTTCACACACACACACACACACACACACACACACACACACACACACACACACACACACACACACACACACACACAGGTGCTCACAAAACCTGCAAGGAAAGGATTTTCTTTTAAATACTTGATTTTTTTTTTTTTTTTAAGGACACATACAACTGAAAAACAAAAGACAAAATAAAATAAATAAATAAAATGGCGTACTCCACTTTACAGGGTTCTGAGGACAGTGTTTTTAAACTATAAGTAAATGTTAAGCAGAAAATAAAAAGTCAACAAGGTGTCATGTAGGTCCCTTCAGTACTGTTATATAGTCAAGGCAAGGCTGACATATTTAAAGATCTCATATTTAAAGCAGAGGAGATTAAGATCAGAAAAATACATGAAATTAGACAATCCCTGTGTCCCAGTCCCCATCCCTCCCTGCTATTTAGTTTGTCCCAATACATGATGTCAGATGCAGCATGCTGAAAGATAAATACCCAGATGTCCTACTACATCCGGTGGTGATTTTTAGAGTTGAAACCAGCAGCTTTATGGAGGTTCTGACCCACAATCCACTGCAGCAGAAGTTACATCACATGGACTGAGCCTCCCAGTGAAAACAACCAGCGATGAGACGGATATATAAGCAAGAGGCAAGTTCAAGGAGCCATGTTAGGATGGAATAAATAAGTTAAAGTATGTCCCAATTGTAGCACACTGCATGCTCATATTTGAAAAAGTGTTAATTTTAATGCATGATTGTAGGTTTCATTTTAACATTGAGGGGGACACATTAAAGGTGCACTATGCAGTTTCAGAGGAGGGGATTTGTTTACATTCACAGAGCCTGCAGTTAGTTTACAAAACATATTTTCTCCACATGTAATTCTTAGTATTGAATAATTCTATCATCAGGAATCAAGTTATTTTGAGGAACCTGGAACCAAATGTAAGACTAGAACATGTTTCCTTATATTTTACACAGAAAATCCCATAAAAGGAAAAGCTCCTCACAGGCTTAAATCAAACCCTTGAGTTAGAGAGGCACCACGCTCCAACACACACACACACACACACACACACACACACACACACACACACACACACACACACACACACACACACACACACACACACACACACTCATTACAGCTCATTTCTTGGTGCTGCCTGACTGAGCCAGGACTGTGATTGCATTAATATTCATGACAATAATTAGTACATGGAGTACGGCTCACTGAATATCCATGCTATTAGCTCGGGCCTCCTGGAACCCTGTGTGTGTGTGTGTGTGTGTGTGTGTGTGTGTGTGTGTGTGTGTGTGTGTGTGTGTGTGTGTGTGTGTGTGTGTGTGTGTGTGTGTGTGTGTGTGTGTGTGTTTGATTTCAACGCCTTCTTTTATTATGTGCACGACTCGACACGACATGGAGGAGCGCTCCTTTTTATCCACCTTTTGTTTGATAAAATGTCTTCCCTGAAGCGGAATTAAGCGTTTCTTGTGCTTAAAGGCAGATTTTTAACTCAAATCTTGTGAGGAAACATGATTGTGAACATGATAAAGCATCAAGAAAAAGCTAAATGTAATAATGTCACTGAGTTTTGGTTATTTTCAGTGAATTTGACAAATAAAAATGGTGTTAATGACTCCCGAGGCCATTTTCAAAAAACACAATTTTCTAATAAAATTTAAAATCCAACAATGTTATTGTTATTTCTCATGAATTCTACAAGTATCGATAATATCTATAAAGGTGCATTTCCAGGGTTAACCAAATCAGACAAAAAAATATTAAAGATGTATATAAATGTGAGTCTAAATTAAGAGAAATACCCCAAAAAATGAATACAGTTTGCATTTTAGGAGAACATTTTAGTATTTCAGTTTTACTCATGTAATTTTTTCTTGGGTGAATTCCCACTTTCATGTTGAAACTTTTAAAAATATATATATATATATCCACAGTGGCCGAATACGCCATAATAGAACTCTGCCCTGTATGTACCTTTGTTCTGAGCGTTTGTATGTGTGTGTGTGTGTGTGTGTGTGTGTGTGTGTGTGTGTGTGTGTGTGTGTGTGTGTTACTAGGTGGAAGATTATTAATTTGTGTTCTGTGTAAATACACCTGTGTAAAGAACACACACACACACACACACACACACACACACACACACACCCAGTAGTATGTACCTGTGTTCTGTGCTAGCTGCATGCTGCTCATGTCCTTGGCCAGGCCGTTGGTTCCAGGCGTTACCGTGGTGACGGCTCTGGGCGGCCTCTTGCCTGGAACCTTCACTGTGGTGCGCAGCAGGTCAATCTCCTTACCGTGAACGTTCTGCATGTAGTCCTGAGAGACAGACAACAACAAGGGGTTAAGTTTGGTTATTTAAAAGCTAGAGAGGGAGGTTAATTCTATGTTTTCTTTTTCAGAGAGAGAGAGACAGAGAGACAGAGAGAGGGAGAGAGAGAGGTTGAGAGACAGAGCGAGACAGAGAGAGAGAAAGGGGCATTCTGCATGTAGTCCTGTGAAAGAGAGGGGATTTCAAAATGAAGGTCAGCTGTTTTAACATTTAAATAAACAGTTAAAAGATACTATGTAGAGGTCTTAGAGATTCATTTTCTACGTGTTTTGAAGAAGAAAATGTCTCACCAATCAGACAGTGAACAACACATGAACAAATCCTTCTGTAATAACCTTCAGAATAGTGCTGAGAATGATTATGGAAAGTTTAGTTGATTTAAATGCTTTAGAAGTTGAGAAAAACTAACGTTGCCATAATGTCCGTTAAAGACGGTTGTATGGGAGAAATATACAGACGCAAACAGACAAGGTTTAGTCAAATAAACACCTGAATGTACATGTTGGATCATCATTATACTAGTATGAAAGAAGACATGTTATGGTAAATAGAAGGGAAAAAAGTCTGAAAATTGACCAGTGCTTGAAAAACCAATGTGTTGCCTTCGGTGTGTGGACCTAAAGCCTGTATAGCATAAATAAATACTTAAAGAATAGATACAGCTACTTGTTCTTCCTCTTGACTGAGTACGTCTGTGTGTGTTGAGAGGGGATTACCACACGCACACATACATACACACACACACACACACACACACACACACACACACACACACACACACACACACACACACACACACTTGGATAATAACTCCCTTAATCCTCAAATAATACAAACACTAACAAAGCTAAAACGTTAATCCCTCAAAGCAGCACTGAAGTGGAGGACCAGCTCGGTAGGCAACACGCCTGACACTCGACGGCCCGCTGTGTGTGTGTGTGTGTGTGTGTGTGTGTGTGTGTGTGTGTGTGTGTGTGTGTGTGTGGGTGAAGGGTCGCTGTTAAAGGAACGAGCATAGATCAGAAGAATGAATTGAAACACAAGTATAGGTGTTAATGACCATCGAGAGGCGCTTGTTAAAAACACCCACTGACCCCGTACACACACACACACACACACACACACACACACACACACACACACACACACACACACACACACACACACACACACACACACACACACACACAGTGAGCCTGCTGGAGTGCCTGCGTTGGGGAGGTCTAGGCCTCTTCAACATCAAAGACACTGTCAGGAACAAAGTGCTGTTTCTATGTGACCGATAAATCTAAAAATATGTTTTTGTTGCTAAAAGAAGCTTCTTCCAATGGTCATATCTGCTAACGAGAAACATTTATGAAAAAGCTAAACTGTCTTTCTCATTTTAATTGTTTTAAATGCTTTTATTCTCATTGATTTGTTTTTTATTTGTATATCTTTAAAGGGTCACTGTGTAATACAGTGGCCTTCAAGGACAAGAACAATTCTACATTTTAAACAATGCACCTGATGACATTCCAAAAATATGGATGCCTCCATAAGACTTGCCTGCTCAATGTACAAAATGTATATTAATATTTGTAAATCTCCGCACAGGAGGATAATTCAGATTATTGGCGTGAGGTGATTTTACACCAATGAGGACATATTTATGAATGAGGATATTGATTTCAGCTAATAAATTACTTAAAATGTTACACAGTGTCCCTTTAACTTCTCTGTAGCACTTTGTAGATTCTAGTAATATAAAATGCATGAGAAATAAAATGAATATATATTATTATAATTAAAAATAATGAGGAAGGGGAAAAAATACAGAAATAAATAATAATAATCCTTGAAAAACAGTGTGTAGTTTTGTAGTTTGTGTGAGTGACGGTCCTCACAAGTACAGAACAACTGTTTGAAAGTGTGTTAAAGTAATAAATACCTGTCGGAACAAAATGTATTCCCTTAACTTTACATTTCAACAAGCAGACAGGAGAGAAAACGTCTTCACTTTCCTGTTTCTAAAGCCCTAATTGGTCCTCACAAAGATAGAATAACTCTTACACACACACACACACAGATTCTATCACACACACACACACACACACAGTCTCTCTCTCACACACACACACACACACACACAGTTTCGCTCACACACACCCTGGCAAGCCGACTGACAAAAGGCCAATTCAAATCCAAGTGCTCTCAACGGCATGTTAACAAGCCACCAGAGAATCCTACAGCTAAAGGCCTGCTGCGCGCACGCACACACACACACACACACACACACACACACACACACACAGTCTCACACACACACACACACACACACACTCCCCCCTTGGACAGATTGACCGAGGTAATTGAGACTCCATTTGCATCGAGGAGCTTTCATCAGCGACCAGGACGGATGTGTGTATCGACAGCAGGTGGTGTGTGTGTGTGTGTGTGTGTGTGTGTGTGTGTGTGTGTGTGTGTGTGTGTGTGTATGAGTGTGTGTGTGACTGTGTGAGAGAGTGTGTGTAAATGTACAAACGCCGATGTCAGTGTGAAAAATGCAACTTGAACGGAGCGCTGAATACTGCTGACCGCGATGGAAATATGACTCCATGAAAATATAAGAATAAAAACACGATCGATCGGTTGACGGCAAATAAAGCAGTAGAAGAAGACGAAGACAGGAAGTGTTAAGCGGGAAATAGTGGTGAAGATGACAGGCCAGAAAAAATGGCTGAAAGACGCACTGGAAGGCAAAGACGGAACTAAACGAGCAAGAGAAAAATATTTGCTACACTGACATACTCGTTTACAGAGCCTAGGCTGTGTATTAACACAAAGACACACTGGACTAAATACTGGAGGTTTAAGATATGAATAAACTAAAGCTACATTTACAAGACAACGGTGAGTGTTTTGAATATACGTTCCACATGGACACAGATGGACAAAAGCTTTAGTGTTGTTACGGCCCCCGCTGTTGTTCCTGGGTGAGCGTGCCCATGATAAATTGTTTTTAAATGATAACATATGATATAATTAGGTTATTTTTTTAGGGCTTTTTCTAGTAATTTTTCTGGCTAATTTAAAGGTGCGGTGTGTAATATGACATCATCAAGAAAGTTCTAGAATGCAACGCTCCCTGGGTAACCCCAACCCTTTTGAATAATAACAGAAGCTACAGTGGCCTTCAAGGACAAGAACAATTCTAAATTCTAAACAATGCACCTGATGACATTCCAACCAACATGAATGCCTCCATAAGACTTACCCTCTCAATGTACAAAATGTAATATTAATATTTGTAATTCTCCGCTCAAGAGGATAATTCAGATTATTGGCAGAGGTGATTTTACACCAATGAGGACATATTTATGAATGAGGATATTGATTTTAGCTAATAAATTACTTAAAATGTTACACAGTGTCCCTTTAAGAAAAGATCTCAGTGTGTTTGAGCAAGGCAGCGCTGGAGCCCGAGGGTTGTTGGTTTGAATCCTTAATGTCTCACGTCCATCAACGATTAGAACAAACGATGCAGCAAATTAGTGTTAAAACTCATCACTTAAAACACACACACACTAATTTATAAACACACACACACACACACACACTAATTTATAAACACACACACACACTCATACACACACTAATTTATAAACACACACACACACACACACACACACACACACAAAGCCCCTCAAGCTCCAAAAAGACAGTTTTTTGTGCATCGGTTGAGGCGTCACTTAGCGTGTTTGCGTTTTGCTAATGGAATGAAAGCTAATCAGAAGCTAATTGCTCGACTATGTGCAAAGAAACGTTAATGTGCTGATTAAGGGAAATGGACGAGGCGCTAATTAGCAAGAAAAGTCTGTTGAAGAAGTGAAGATCAGGCCAAAAAAACACATGTAGTCAGTGCACACACACACAGGCATGTATAAACACACACACACACACACGCATTAATTTGAATGTTTGTTCTACAGCCAATCGCAGACATTAACCAATTAATCAATTAACAATAATCGGCCAATTACAGTAGTTCTGGGTTTAACTAAACTACCTGAATTTAAAGGTGCAGTCAGTGATTCACTACCTGTCTGTACTGTGTGTTCATACACAGCCTAGGCTCTGTAAACAGTCATTTTACATACCAGTTTACAGAGCCTAGGCTGTGCATTAAATAACTGTGACGCTAACCAGTACCAATGTTCTGCAGTATATGTTAATAAGAACAAATTGAATCTGTTCAAATGAATTTCTGTGGGAATTTGTCAGACACAAATCCTTGGTCTAGATCTCCAGAAGAAGTCTTGATCTTAAACGGACACAGCTGCTGCTGTTATAATGGTGTTTAAAACAACATCTGTATGTTATTTAGTGATGAAATGTAATTCATTCAAACCTACACGTATAGATGCAAATTAAAGAATTATCGGAAAAACATGAATGGTGATTTTAGAAAAAGAAATTGGTGAAGAAAAAAAGCGAGGAAAGGGAGAAACTGAGCAACAGCAGGGAGAGGGTGTGTGTGTGTGTGTGTGTGTGTGTGTGTGTGTGTGTGTGTGTGTGTGTGTGTGTGTGTGTGTGTGATATTGTGCCAACAGGGCAGAGCGCCGGGGCAATTAGCAGAGACATTACGGCTGATATTCACATCATCAGAGCCGACGTGTGCAAACAGATGACGAGTCCTAATTAATACACAAGCCATCAACGCTCTGTGTGTGTGTGTGTGTGTGTGTGTGTGTGTGTGTGTGTGTGTGTGTGTGTGTGTGTGTGTGAGTGTGTGTGTGTGTGTTATGGACTCACACACACTAACACAACAGCAGATAAATGGAGGTCAGTGCAGGCTGGCAGAGCACTGGAGACTAATAAGCAATCAGAGGAAGGCTTGTAATGAGTGTAGTGTGTGTGTGTGTGTGTGTGTGTGTGTGTGTGTGTGTGTGTGTGTGTGTGTGTGTGTGTGTGTGTGTGTGTGTGTGTGTGTGTGTGTGTGTGTGTGTGTGTGTGTGTGTGTGTATTAACTATATTTTTGAGAACCAATTTTAGTTTTAGACCTTTAGAGGACTTGTGTCCTCACAAGTATAGTCGTACAAACGTGTATGTGTGTGTGTGTGTGTGTGTGCGTGTGTGCGTGTGTGTGTGTGTGTGTGTGTGTGTGTGTGTGTCTTACATGTAAGCTGGGGTGGTATGTTAACAGTCCGTTGTCACACAGCGTAACGTATTTCTTCTTCCATTCTTTGTTGAGAGACTTCCCGCTTCGTTTCAGCAACATGCCCTAAAGAGAGAGAATCACCAACAACATGATTTAGAATAGAATAGAATCTATTTATTCAAACGTCTCAATATTTGGCTGCAACACTTCAGGTAAATTGAAAGAAAGAAAACACTACTGAAAATGTAATAAATATGTAAAAGAAAATTAAAACATTAAAGAGAAGATCAAATTATTTGATATTTTGCATTTTAGGGAGAAAGTTTGAGATACAGACAGACTGACACGCGCACACACGCACAGCCACACACACACACACACACACACACACACACACACACACACACACACACACACACACACACACACAGAGTCCGTGTTTGAAGGTGTTGAATGTACGAATAAATGTGTGACAATCTTCCAAAAAAAACTTCAAGACCAGAGTTATTTTCGTCACTGTTTCAAGCCTGAATAAAATCTTGACTCACGCGTCCTATTTTTCCACAACCATCTCCGTTCTTTCAAAATCAATTATTTCAACCATAAAGAGACTTGGAGCAACACTAAGTACACTAAACAAGAGCCCACAGTCTCCACTAAACAACACTTTAACATGTATTAATATGAAGGATTTCACCGGAGCTGAAAGGAGTGATAGAGGGAAAGATAGGGAAAGAGAAATGAGCGGAGACTTAATTGTGTGACTCTCTCTCTCTCCTACGCACATCAGCCGCGGATCAGCGAGCGTTTAGAGCGAGCGACGGACCGCAGCTCGCACGCCCACACTTCATTTAAGCCGCATTCATTAGGTTAGAGAGAGAGAGAGTGTGTGTGTGTGAGGGGGAGTGTGTGTGTGTGTGTGAGGGTGTAAGGCAGAGAGAGAGTGTGTGAGTGGGGGGGAGAGAGGGAGTGTGTGTGTGTGTGAGGGAGGGAGAGAGGGAGTGTGTGTGTGTGTGTGTGAGGGAGGGAGAGAGGGAGTGTGTGTGTGTGTGTGTGTGTGAGGGAGGGAGAGTTTGAGAGTGTGTGTGTGTGAGGGAGAGAGAGTGTGTGTGAGGGAGAGAGAGAGAGGGAGAGGGGGGAAAGAGAGAGAGAGAGAGAGAGAGAGAGAGCGGGGGATAAAACTGTCCGCTGATTAGCAATTACAGGCGCTCTGCCACGCGTGTCACTTCACTGGACCTCTACAACATTAACACCCAGACACCGGATATTAATAGAGTCAGGCCTGTGTGTGTGTGTGTGTGTGTTCGGGTGGGTGTGTGGGTGGGTGTGTGTGTGTGTGTGTGTGTGTGTGTGTGTGTGTGTGTGTGTGTGTGTGTGGCCGTTTGATAGGCAGAAGCAGTTCATTTTGCATTAGGCTTTTGCGTCGTCCGTCTCTTAAAAAAAAAAACTAACAACACACACACACACACACACACACACACACACACACACACACACACACACACACACACGTCGGCCCCCGGGTCAAACCCTAGCCGACGGTGACATTACGTTGTGTGTAATGAGCGATGACATAATGCCACGTTGCTTCACACAGTGGCAGAGTGAAGACTGGGCCTTTAGACTACTCAGACACAGCGCTCGGTCTAAATGGAGAAATGCATAAAAAACTGAGATTTTAGAGATTATTTTTGGGCATTTCTTGCTTTTAGACAGTGTGGAGAGACAGAGATGAAATGGGGCAGAGAGGGGAACGACCCCGGGTCTGCTGTGAAGAGGACTGAGACTCTATGGGGGGATCTAACCACTATAACACATACTTATTTAAATCTAGACACTGCAGGTGAATAGAGTAACATTTTAACTAGATATCTTCATGAACTTTTGCCAGTCAGTTGATTACTGACATTAAAACATGTTTTTTTTCTAATGTGTGTGCGCTGAAAAGAACAATCCAGTGTAAATACACAACCTAGGCTCTGTAAACGGGCATGTTGCTATGATGGAACTCTTTTGTTTACATACCAGTTTACAGAGCCTAGGCTGTGTATTAACACTGGATTTTTTCTCAGCACACATACAGTACAGACAGGTAGCGGATCGTGAGGAGATATTCACTGATTTTGAGAAAAGTGATTTTGACAACAAGCGTTCTCCAGAATCACTGACCGCACAGAGTTCAGTCAGTCAGGTAGAGCCACCCGGTGGGGGCTTCAAAACCTGCAAATCTAATTGGATAAAGTTTAGGATCAGTAGCGTCGCTGTGTGTGTGTGTGTGTGTGTGTGTGTGTGTGTGTGTGTGTGTGTGTGTGTGTGTGTGTGTGTGTGTGTGTGTGTGTGTGTGTGTGTGTGTGTGTGTGTGTGTGTGTGTGTGTGTGCGTGTGTGTGTGTGGTGGTTCCTTATACACTGACTGGATGAGATTTCACTAATTTCAGCTCATGTCACTAGGAAGTAAAACATTTTGTGTGTGTGTGTGTGTGTGTGTGTGTTCCTATAACAACAGGGTTTCCCCACGGTGTGCTAAACGAGACTTGATGAGTTTCCTGCTGCTGTGAAGTGAAAGCTGCCGGCAGCCGTGCAGCTGTCGGGCCAGCTGATCGTCTGTGTGTGTGTGTGTGTGTGTGTGTGTGTGTGTGTGTGTGTGTGTGTGTGCCAGTGACATGTGTGTTTACATTAGCACTGGCATCAATTAAGACTTTTTTTTTTTAGGTCAGAGAAGATTGTATCAGTTTGAATCAATCACATTTACAGAGTCTCGACACACACACACACACACACACACACACACACACACACACACACACACACACACACACACACACACCCTTTTTAGTTGTCTGTTTGTAGGGATTATTTTTAATCTATTTAGCTACAAAGACAGTTACAACATGTTTCAAAAAGGCTTGACAGGAATGATTTTAAGATCAAAACAAAAAACTAGTTTTGAAAAGAAATTTACCAAGAAACCGGTAACTACGAAACCTAAAAAACTAATTCTGCCCAAGAATGTAAAAGATAAGAGAAATGTAAGACTAAAAATGTGAAGGTCAGGAGGATATATTTTGACTGATAGAATGCCGGCTCTGGGCTGAATGAACTGAAGGGCTGAGACTATATTTCTAAGGATTTTTAGGCTTTATCCTCATTTAAGTTGTCTGTTTTTATGCACTTCACACTACTTTGAATCTATAATGTTAAAAAGACGATCCAGCCTGTAAAATAATAGTTAAAAGGACGACTTTGCAGACATTTAAACTACATTAAGATCTGGTTGAAATGATTTATTTTCTGGCCTGTTCAAAATGTGTTTACAATAGTCAAATATGTCCAAAAAAGTCTTCACAAAGGCTTACGGTTGTCCAAAAAACTACATTTTTAATCCCAAAAAACAGCCTCTATGTCCAGTGTGTGAAATAAATCAATTTAGGGAATAGAATTGTCCAAGAAACCAGTAACAAACTACTTTTTTCAGATAAGAAAAGGCTAAATTGTGAAGGTCACAGGGATATATTTTGACTGATGCAGAGTGCAGGCTGTGGGCAGAATGAACTGAAGGGATGGGACTATATTTCTCACCCTCCTTCCCAGTGAACCTGGTTTTTGGGAGGTAGACGTCAGCAAATTAATTTCCATCCATCTATCGCGGGGCATGACAAGCTATCAGTTAGCCGCGGGCGCTTCGCTAATTGAAGGCAGTGTCGAAAGCGTTCCTGATGGGTAATATCTTTCATTATTCAACCTCCCCGGGCTCCGTGACACACACACACCGAGAGAGACACACACACACAGAGACAGAGCAGAGAGCGAGAGACACACACACACACACACACACACACACACATACACACACAGAGACAGAGCAGAGAGAGACACACACACCCAGACGCACACACACACGCAAACATACACAGAGCAGAGAGAGAGAGACAGAGAAAAACACAGAGAGAGAAAGAGAGACAGAGAAACAGAGAGAAACACACACACACACACACACACACACACATTTTACCTTGGGCTGCCTTGTCAGTTACCAAGGTCTCCACATAGGGAAATAGATGTGCAGAGATAAAGACATACTCAGTGCTCGCGAGGCACTTGAGGTATTGTGGAGCAGTGCTTAGGAAAAGGTCGCTCGCTAAAGGGGGATTAAGATTTAGTCATCTGTTAGGCATCTGAAAACGTCCAAGGGCTTTAAACACATTCACAATGCTGGGTTTAGTATTTAAAGCTGTAGTGCGTAACTTTTCGTATAAGGTTGGTTTCATTCAAGATTCAAGCCATCGCCAAACGAGTTGACACAAAGTTGATTAAGCCTATCAGCTCCACAAAACTCTCTCTGTATTTCTCAGTATGGCAGCGTTTACAAACTGGTGTCGCCCGCCCCCCCCCTCCCGCCTCCCTCTCCCCGAAACTGGTGCAGGAGCTCAGAAAAATCCCAAGAAGAGCCCAAGAAATGTTTCAGTTGTTGATTCTACTGCTAAGAAAAAACCTGGACGTACAGCAGAAGGTGTGAAATCCATGAGCCATCACTGAAGGCTTTACCTCATGTAGATGCAACGACAGTGTTGTTGTGATTATTCAGAATTCCTCATGGGGGGACAGAAGTTACGCGCTATAACTTTAAAGGTGGAGTCAGCGATTCTGGAGAACACATGTTTTCAAAATCACTTTGTCAAAATCTTTGACTATCTCCTTATGATCCGCTACCTGTCCGTACCATGTGTGTGTGCTGAAATGTTTGGTTGTTGTTAACACACAGCCTAGACTACATAAACTGGTGTGTACACAAAGAATATGTAAACAAACAGTAGCAACAGGCCAGTTTACAGAGCCTAGGCTGTGTATTAACATTGAATTAATATGTTGCAGATCGTGAGGAGATATTCACAGATTTTCACAAAAAGTGATTTTGACAACAAGCGTTCTCCAGAATCACTGACTCCACCTTCACAGAACTAAACAAATAGGCAATATTCAAGAGGTAATGACCAAAAAAAATTATTTACGCACTGTAGCTTTAAGAAAAGGCTGTTTTGAAGTGGTAAGAACAAGAAAATGTAGGAAAGGATTCTTCAGACTCATTTACAATAAGTTATAGATCCCTAAAACTGCCCCTGGACACTCTCTTTCATCTCATCTTATGTTTGACTAATACACACACACACACACACACACACACACACACACACACACACACACACACACACACACACACACACACACACACACTCTCTCTCTCTTTGACTCATAGGGCCCGGGTGAGGTATTGTTGAGTAGTGCTCAGCTAAAGGTCGCTAGCTCGGGGGAAGCTAAGAGATGAGGTAATCCGTTATTAAGAAGTCGCATCTCAAACATGTTCACGGGCTCAAACCTAACGGCGCCGTGAGTAAAGACCCAACGCTAGTCATAAGGCGGACATCTTTCAGACAGGACAATGCTGGATGGATGGACAGGCAGAGAAATTATTGTGGAGGTAGTAAGGTTTAAACATTTTTCATCTTTACACACATTTACAGAAACTACGGTGGCCTTCAAGGACAAAAAGCTAGTGACTAAAAGTTGGTGTAATATAGAACAGAACAATGGTACAATGGTAGATGGACAGGCAGAGAAATTACTATGGAGCTAGTAAGGTTTGCACATTTTTCATGTTAAATCTTGCTTTGGGAGAATGTACAGAAGCTACGGTGGCCTTCAAGGACAAGAAGCTAGTCACTAAAGATGGCATCATATGAAACAGGACAATGGTGCAATGGTGATGGATGGAGAGGCATAGAAATTATAAGTGAGATTAGTGATGTTTTTAACTTTAAATAAAAAACCTTTTAAATTATTATAGGAACTGTTTGTAAAAGGAAAAATGCCGTTTTTCAGAACAGACTTGGTAGAAATGGAATGAGTGTGTAATCTCTTGTTATTTATGAGCTGAGAATGAGTCTTTTATATCTTTTATATCTACATAGGAGCGGAGCGCTGAGGCCGCCATGTTGCACCACCATGTTTCTACAGTAACAAAGAATGGACAATATATCTATATATATATCTATATATATATAGATATATAGATATAGATATATAGATATATATATATATATATATATATATATATATGGCCAGTACATTTTACACACTGCAACTTTAAAATTATTAAAAGAAACTACAATTCCTTCTTTAAATCAACCATTCCTTTCTATTGTGTGTGTAAAAGCCTCACAATAAAGAGCTGGTCTGATAAGGGGAGTTTGCCTGTCTGTTGATAAACACTAATCTACTCTCTTATCTCTCATTCAAAGCCCTATTTAACCCACACAATGGACTTTCCCCGGCCTCTGCAACGGACTGACAGATGATTTTAGTGGAGATACGGTGTGTGTGTGTGTGTGTGTGTGTGTGTGTGTGTGTGTGTGTGTGTGTGTGTGTGTGCGTGCGTGCGTGCGTGCGTGCGTGCGTGTGTGTGTGTATCTATGGAAGAGACCCTCCAAAGAGAGGTGCAATCTCGAAGGTGCCAGTGACGTTTTTGTCTAATTACGACCATAATAAAAGGGCTGTTCCAAGAGCTCTGGGATGCCTGGAACCCTTGTTACGTACATTTTTGAAACGTTTATTTTAGGACAAACTGTGCTTTTGTAAATCAGACGGAATTGAAAAAATGTTGGTTTCTGTTCCAAAGCCACATTTGAAATGTTGGAAATATTTGAAAACATAAAACTCTCTCTCTCTGTCTCTCTCTCTGTCTCTCTCTCTCACACACACACACAGACAGCGGATCTTAGTGGAGATATGGGTCGAGGCCCGTTTTGTTCTTGGTTGTCCCCGGAGACCAAGAGGCTAAATTAAAGGTGTCACCACGACGACGCTAGTCACTGATATCGGGGTTACACATCTGATCTGGTCGTAACCGCGGCGATCACAGGTCATCCATCATTCTAACAGACAGGTGTGTGTGTGTGTGTGTGTGTGTGTGTGTGTGTGTGTGTGTGTGTGTGTGTGTGTGTGTGTGTGTGTGTGGAAGTGAAATGTCTAATCAAAACAACACTAAAGAAAGGGCTTTTCCAGGATCGTTTTTAAAGTACATTTTTTAAACGTTATTTCACACACAAAAAAAAGCATTTTAACGTCATTTTTGAGCTTAAAAAACAGTCCGATGGAAAAGCAGACATTCCCAATATGCAGTAATATCAATATGCAGTAATATCAATATGCAGTAATATCAATATGCAGTAATATCAATATGCAGTAATATCAATACCTTTTTAAAATTGGAGATTTGTGCAATTTTGATAAATGCAAATTTTTTGATGGCTCAAAATATTTTGTCAAAATGTTAACAAACCACCGGGCTTAAAATGAAGTGTGAATGCTGTTTCACAATGTCTGATAGAGGATCTCTTGAAAAGTATTTTATCCACCAAATAACTTGAGTGTAAGAGAGACAAATATCAGAGTAGACACACACACACACACACACACACACACACACACACACACACACACACACACACACACACACACACACACACACACACACACACACACACACACACACACACACACACACACAGCATGACAAGGACAGCGAAGGGCAGAGAGCAGATCAAATAAAACAGCAACGGAGAAGAAAAGCTGATTTATCTGAAGCAGAATTCACGGTAATTAATTATAAACCCAATTAACCAAACCTTACTCCAGCGGTCTCAGCCCATTAGTGGAATATTTAAAAACCTCGCCACTCGAACGGCACAGAAACGTGAATACAACCATGTGTGTAGGGTTAGTTTTAACAGTAGGGGGGGACACATTATAAGTGCTTTGTCCTTCCCAAGACATTTCTGAGCGATACAGAATTCCTGAGAGCCTGACTGTGTTATATTCCATTATATTTGTGTGACTGGGTACCTTTAAAATGTACAGAAATACAGACATTTCCACCATAAATTGATGCAGAAAAGGCAGAAATTGGTGTAAAAAAAATCCACTGTTTGAGATACAAAATGTAGCTTATAATGTGTGTCCCCAGATGTTGAAATAAATACCTACCCAAATGAGTATACACAACACAGTTCAACACAATGACAACTTTAACTAACAAAGCGACCACAGTCTCTCTCACACACACACACACACACACACACAGACACAGACACACACACACACACACACACACACACCAAACAAATACTGCAGCCTAGCGATCGCTCCGTGGAGACTAACTCATAATGAGCACAATCTAAAAAATGCTTTTTGATTGACGCATGTGTTTCTTGTTTTAATTATTTCTCAAACTAAACAGGGAGTGACATCCTCAACACACACACACACACACACACACACACACACACACACACACACACACACACACACACACACAGTAGAAAAAAAAATTTAATTTCCAGGGGTTAGTGTGCATGACAAAAATGTCATCATGGTCAGAATGTCTCGGAGCAGTGACAACCTTTCCCAGAGAAATGATATTTTCCCAATCTGTGTGTAAAGCGTGTGTGTGTGTGTGTGTGTGTGTGTGTGTGTGTGTGTGTGTGTGTGTGTGTGTGTGGAAGGCGTTTCTCGGCACCCTCGTTAAGGGCTTGATAGCAGGTCTTTAATATTCACCGTCTTAATTAGGGCCGCGCTTAATTTCATTAAATTATCTGGCTGCTAAATGAAGCAGATTATGAGACATCTTTTATTGCAGAGCGTGAAATTACAGCCTGTACGCTGCCAATGGCACATAGTGGCACGCACACACACACACACACACACACAGAGGCAGGCACACACACACACACACACACACACACACACACACACACACACACACAGGCAGGCAGGCAGGCGCACACACACATACACACACACAAACACACACAGAGACACACACACACACGGGGCGACACTAAGGAATTACAGGGTAAA
>OX442372.1:1605735-1610735 GCA_949357725.1 Hyperoplus immaculatus | reverse complement strand
TTTTGATTACTACTGCTAAGATAAAAACCTGGACGTACAGCAGAAGGTATAAAATCCATGCGCTCACTGAAGGCTTAACCTCATGTAGATGCACCGACAGTGTTGTTGTTATTACTCAGAATTCCTCATGGGGGGGGCGACATAATTTACACACTATAGCTTTAAATAAGGTGGTTTATTTCTGATCTCATCTTATAGTAACAGGCTTTAGACAGTGAGACAGTTATCAGCTCAAGACATACGACACACACACACACACACACACACACACACACACACACACACACACAGGGAAGATAAACACGTGTCTCACAGGGCTGCGGAGTGAGTGATGGCTTTTTAATGACAAATCAATGAACGACTGAAAGACCAGGATCTAAGTCTGTTAACTGCATGCGTGTACCAGTGTGTGTGTGTGTGTGACTGTGTGTATGTGACTGTGTATGTGTGTGTTTGACTGTGTATGTGTGTGTGTGTGTGTGTGTGTGTGTGTGTGTGTGTGTGTGTGTGTGTGTGTGTCTGTGGGTGTTTTTGTGAGAGTGTGTGTGTGTGTGTGTGTGTGCATGCGTTATATGTATTAGTGTGTGTGTCTGATGTGTGTGTGATATGTATTCCTACCTGGTTGCTGATGTGCACAGCAGACACGGCCGTAGCGCAGACAGAGGAGTGACTGGGGGAGTTGGGCAGAGACTTGCACGGGCCGATGGACAGCTGCTGCTTCTTCCTCGATGCCACTATCTTCTGGGCAACTGGAACACACACAAACACATAGAATTATCATAAAAAAAAATTGCTTTTTTTTCAAAAGTCTGAACCAAAAACTTTCCATAATCATTCTCAGCACTATTCTGAAGGTTATTACAGAAGGATTTGTTCATATGTTGTTCACTGTCTGATTTATGAGACATTTTCTTCTTAAAAACACGTTGAAAATGCATTTTTGAGACCTGTACATAGTATTTTTTTTTCTATTTATGAAAAGAAAAAAAGCTGTATACAAATTCTGAAAGTCCTTTATGTATTAATGGATATTATTGATTGATCGTATCCTTTATTTTGTAGTTTTTTTGCATCAATTGAATCACAAGAATCTAATATTTCTAAATGTATGTCTGATTAGTACAAGGTTGAATGTAAAAGTGGGTATTTTCAGGTTTTTTCTCGTTGTATTTTGTTGCCCTTGACTACAACTGTGTGTGAAATGTTTACGAGCGTTTCCTCATTAAGGAAGTCAGGGTCGAGGTGAGTCTTTAACGAGCTCCAATTAAAACAACGGTGCGTGTGTGTGTGTGTGTGTGTGTGTGTGTGTGTGTGTGTGTGTGTGTGTGTGTGTGTGTGTGTGTGTGTGTGAACAACTCCAATTTAAACAATGGCTTCATCGGTATCAGTGTTTATAGGAACAGAGATAAAAGTCTGTCACAATAAAAAATTATTGTTAAACTTATTTTCTAGATATCGCCATTTTACTTCTTCCATCAGGTTTTCCAGCATCACACACACACACACACACACACACACACACACACACACACACACACACACACACACACACACAGTTAGTGAAGTACATGATCTGCTATTTGTTGTCATTGTTTACATTCAAAATATATCCAAAGCTACAACCTGAATGTAAAGTGGATCGAACCACCGACCCTGTAACCCAGTGGACGACTGCCTCCACACACACATCACCACAGTGCAACATCAGCGAGTGTGTTAACTTAGGCTACATCATCTCTGACAGTACTACGCATAACAAGAAGGAGTCATTTCAACACAACAAAAACAAATATGGCTCCAGAATAATCCACATATTTAAGAAACTAAACAGAGAGAGAAAATAATATAGCTGTTACAGTTAAGAGTGAATTTATAAAGTGGTTGATTTAGTAGTTACTACTGTAGTTTCTGCAATTATATATACTATAATTCAATAAACAAGTTGAAAAATCAAACATATATTGACCTATTCAGTCACATGTATGTCTGTCTGTCTGTCTGTCTGTCTGTCTGTCTGTCTGTCTGTCTGTCTGTGTGTGTGTGTGTGTGTGTGTGTGTGTGTGTGTGTGTGTGTGTGTGTGTGTGTGTGTGTGGTCCACCTGGCAGGTTGTATTTTATTAGTGTTAAGAACAGTTTTGATAAGATCGCTCTAAATATTATAACTGCTCTTAATGCAATTTAACTTTGACCATTAATCTCCTTTCTGAGGTCAGTGTGTGTGTGTGTGTGTGTGTGTGTGTGTGTGTGTGTGTGTGTGTGTGTGTGTGTGTGTGTGTGTGTAAAAAACTGCCAGTTCTTCTAATGGAATTATTTGATTTAGAATCAGATTTACGAGCGGGAGGCTGACGCTGCAGTGTTACTCTTAGGAATCGGATACTATACAAAGTGAATGGAGCGAGTCCACATAATTCACCTGTTCATTTAAGACAGTTTCATGTGAAAATGGGGTTAAAATCATAGATAGTACCGTAGTTTTCGGACTATAAGCCGCGACTTTTTCCCCGTTTTTCGACCCTGTTATTACACAGCACAGTATATGTTCTGTAGCTACTAGGGATGGGCGTTAGTAATCGACTCCTCGTTTCAAATGATCTCGATTGGTGGATGAGGAAAATCGTTTTTTGTTTTTTTTAGTGTTTGTAGCCTTTAGGCCGGCGGGCGGGCCGCCCCTATTCTAAAATGTTACATACGTAATGTTACATACGTAATGTTACATACGTAATGTTACATACGTGTACAAAACGGCACAAAACGGATAAAATAAAGTTTAACAAAATTAATTATTTTGATCCAAGTTAAATAAACTAAGCGTTGTGTCAAACAGCAACCGCAAATAACTGCCACCTCCATGCAGCGCAGCCAGTGGTCTCCACAGCACCGCGGAGCTGAATGCGGTGCTGGAAAACTTGGAAAGTCACGTACAGAAGCCAGGCTGACTTCGGGCACATTAGAGCAAACGACAGTTAAGAAGCCTTTATTATGGAATATAGGATTGAGATTCAAAAGCCGCCCGGTGTAACGTTCCGTTAACGAGGAATTAGTCGCGGTAATTAGTCACGGACACAGAGTGAGCATTACGCGGTTGGATATACAACTACTACTTCTACTGCTTTGGTGAGTTATTTAGCCTATCTATCTGTTTAAATTGTAGGACAATAATTTTATTGTATTTGCTGCCCTTCTTATTTTAAATGGTGTCTATTTTGATTGTTAGCCAACTACAGCCCATGCTTTTTTTTCTCTCTTTTTTTTCTCTCCACCGCAGACCTACTCGATCGGTTTAAATTGTGGCCCGCTTATTTAATTACTTTCAGTCAGGAAAATGTGTTTTAAACTTGTGGAAAATAAATCCTTACAATCATATGGTAACTGTGACTGTTTGACAAGAAGCATTAAGCGCAGGTTATTGGCTTTATTGCGATGCACCGTTATTCTGCAGACAGATGCGCCGCGTTCTAAAAATTGAAAAAAGTTTAACGAGGAATCGATTGATCCTCGAGGAATGCAAGCGATCACACGAGTAGTGAAAACACTCGTGCCCATCCCTAGTAGCTATTGCACTAAATGGTAACACTTGAATACGTTATGCAAATATGCAACTTGTTTGTTGAAATGTTAATAAATGGGAGCTTCCTCAAGCAGCCATCTCTTTCCCGACAATCCCCTCTGTGCACCAACTCTTACATATGGTAATTGAACATTAAAACACCTGCGGCTTCTAGTCCAGTGCGGCTTATAGTGCGGAAAGTACGGTATAATAAAATGTACAGTTTTTAAGAGAAATATGCAACTTTAAGGCTAAAAATATATTGTTTAGGGCCAAATTTAAGTGATCATTTAATTGTATTTGACTGTATAAACAATAGTCTCTTGAAATTCATTTTCTGCCTTATATTTTTGTCTATTTCATCACTTTTTTAACATGAAAAAGTGAAAATATTTAATATACAGTACAGACCAATAGAACAAACAGACAAACAACGACCAATCTCCGTTCTGCGGTCAGTGTATGTGTGTGTGTGTGTGTGTGTGTGTCCTTATCCTCGCCAATTATCTGTTAATTTAAACAAGTTTCACGTCTCATTGGAGTTAAAATGTCGTTTTTTTTTGAGAGAACTGAAAAAATATTACAAAAAAATACAGTTTTGAAGGATTCTCTTCAAACTTTGCACCAATGTCCACTCTGACTGAAAGACGAACGGAGCAGATTTTGGAGGTCAAAGGTCAAAGGTTACTGTGACCTTCCATACTGTGAGGTCTCAGTGACCTTGTGCCATATATTAGCTTCTTAGGAGCTTTACAAGCATTGACTACCAACACTAAGCTACTGGACACTAAGCTAGTTAGTTGAAGTGACATCCTGTGTGATTTTGAGTGGATTAACATTCATGAGTGACTGTGTGTGTGTGTGTGTGTGTGTGTGTGTGTGTGTGTGTGTGTGTGTGTGTGTGTGTGTGTGTGTGTGTGTGTGTGTGTGTGTGTTAACCTCAGCTTGTTAGCCCGTGCTAATGAAGCGCCCTGCATCTGAATGAGAAAAAACGGAAAAGAAAATGAGAAGAGCAGAGAGAGAGTGTGTGTGTGTGTGTGTGTGTGTGTGTTGAACATGTAATTTGCTGTAATGGGAAGTGAAGCTTGGTCGACGGTCGTGTCGGGGGGAGTGACATCGCCGCGCTCCGTCGTCCATCAGAGCGCTAATTTAATTAGGCTAATTACACACACACACACACACACACACACACACACAGTCAGTCTTAAACAAAGAAAATCGCTGAAAGACATAATTTCTCCTTGGTATCTTTATGAATTTGAGACAAATTTTGTGAGTGAATTAACAAACATTTAGCAGGTTACTAAATATATTATTACTAATGGTCTAGACTGTTTTTGAAGATCGTTGAAGGCGTATATATATATATATATATATATATATATATATATATATATATATATATATATATAATACAGCAGTTTACAATCATGTTAAGGTTGAGACTTGACAG
>OX442372.1:1590735-1600735 GCA_949357725.1 Hyperoplus immaculatus | reverse complement strand
TTGATGTGTGCGTGTGTGTCCGTGTGTGTGTGTGTGTGTGTGTGTGTGTGTGTGTGTGTGTGAGAGAGAGAGTGAGTGTTTGTCAATTTACACGAGGCACATTGAAATGTGTTCTTCTCATATCCCCTCTCAAGTTCCCACACTCCAGAGGGGGTCAGAGCGCGGGGTCAGCCATAGTACAGCGCCCCTGGAGCAGTTTGGGGTTAAGTGTCTTGCTCAAGGACACAATGGTAGAGATGGTGGGCACCGTAGATGTAATAGCAGCCACCACTATAGTTTTACTACTAACAGCCTCCTGTCCGGTGCCGGGGATTCAACCAGAGACCTCATGGTTACTGGTCGGAACCTCTCAAACTGTCTGTCTGTCTGCCTCTGTGTGTGTGTGTGTGTGTGTGTGTGTGTGTGTGTGTGTGTGTGTGTGTGTGTGTGTGTGTGTGTGTGTGTGTGTGTGTGTGTGTGTGTGTGTGTGTGTGTGTTCTTACCGTCCTGAAACACCCTCTCCACATTGAGCCCGTATGTAGCGCAGGTCTCGTAGTAGGTGCAGTCTGTCTGTCTGTCAGCCTCTGTGTGTCTGTCTAACTGTCTGACTGCCTGTGTCTGTCTGTCCGTCCGTCTGTCTGTCTGTCTGTCTGTGTCCGTCTGTCTGTCCGTCTGTCTGTCTGTCTGTCTGTCTGCGTCCGTCTGTCTGTGTCCGTCTGCCTGTCTGTGTGTGTTCTTACCATCCTGAAACACCCTCTCCACATTGAGCCCGTACGTAGCGCAGGTCTCGTAGTAGGTGCAGTCTGTCTGTCTGTCTGCCTCTGTCTACCTGTCTGCCTGCCTGTGTCTGTCTGTCCGTCCGTCTGTCTGTCTGTCTCCCTCTCTGTCTGCCTGTCTGCCTGCCTGCCTGTCTGTGTGTGTTCTTACCGTCCTGAAACACTCTCTCCACATTGAGCCCGTACGTAGCGCAGGTCTCGTAGTAGGTGCATCTCTTCAGATCGTTGGACAGTTTCCTGGCTCGGCTGTCGTCTATCACTCGAGGGTTAGCGGAACTGATCGCATCTGAAATGGATTAAAAAATACAAAAAAAAAACTTTAAAATACTTAAAATACCCCCTACAGGCTCAGTCCTCTTCACAGCAGACCTGGGTTAGAATCCAGCCCGGGTCGTTCTCTGCATGTCATTCCCCTCTCTGACCCATTTCAACTCTGTCTCTCCACACTGTCTAATAAAAGCAAAAATGCCAAAAAAAATTAACTTAAAAAAAAAATAATACTTTCAGGAATCACCTTTTACCTTTTCTAAACCACCTGGCATATAGATTAACAGCTCGGGAAAGAATTAAGAGACCACTCCAAATGTTCAGTGTCTCTCGTTTTACTCTTTAGAGACATATGTTTGAGTAGAATGAACACTTTGGTTTTATAATATAAACTACTGACAACATTTCTACCAAATTCACAATACATTTTTGTCATTTAGAGCATTTTCAATAAGATATGTAGAGATGAAGATTGAAGAAAAATCCAGACTGGTCTCTTCATTTTTTCCGGAGCTGTATGTTGGTGGAGGGACTATGGCGACATGTTTTGGGTTTTTTGTCAACCTATTCAGATATTTTGGAAGGATGTTGCATCAATCATGTTAGAACTGAAGTATAATGTATTGTTTATTCTTATTTTAACCTGATTTAAAATATAAAAGCAAGGACTACATTTTGGAAGACCACCAAAATAAACTTAGATGATCCCGGAGCGCCCTCTGCTGTTGAATGTTTGCCAATGCACAATTTATTTTTTTTTTTTAAGATTCTTTTTTGGCATTTTCAAGCTTTATTAGACAGTAGAGAGTTGAAATGAGGAGACAGACAGAGAGAGAGAGAGAGAGAGAGAGAGAGAGAGAGAGAGAGAGAGAGAGAGAGAGAGAGGGGGGATGACCTGCAGTAAAGGTCCACGGGTCGGATTCAAACCTGCTACCACTGCAACAAAGGCCGGAGCCAATATGGTACGCGCTCTATCCACTACGCCACCAGAGCGCCCATGCCAGTGCACTCTTAGAGAAACTGGGACCCACTTGATTTATTCACCATCACATTCTTAACCGCAAAGTTCTTCTTTTCAAAATGTGTGAACGCAGTTTCAGTTATTTCTAAAGAACACAGATCCCATTGTTCGTTTAGTGTTCAATCTTATCTTATTCTTGCTCTTTTTTTGTATTTAATATATCAATTTGTATCTTGTTTCATTTCCGTTTCCTCGCTTCATCATATGTTCTCCTTGAGACTGTGTTCATTGTGCATGAGGGAAACCTGGGTGTCTTTTGAGAGAAAATAAAGGTGATTGATTCATTGATTCATTGAAAGACTAAAATCTGGTAAAAGCTATTTCTACAAAGTGTTTTGAGAGCAGGGAAAGAGTGCTGCATGGTTTGTTCTACTTAGTGAATCATCACTTTTACAGAAAATAATCCCACTGATAATATGTCTCTATTTAGTATTGTGTCCAACAGACGATCAAAACCAAAACACAAATGTTCATTCAATCTATTTTTGAAAACTGTAATGATGCAAAGACACCACCAGGTGGCAGCAGCGCCTCAGGAAAGAAACAAGTGTGGGAGCAAGTGTGTAAATGTGACTGTGTGGCTGTAGTAGTAGTGTGAGTGAGTGAGTGAGTGAGTGAGTGAGTGAGTGAGTGAGTGAGTGAGTGAGTGAGTGAGTGAGTGAGTGAGTGAGTGAGTGAGTGAGTGAGTGAGTGAGTGAGTGAGTGAGTGAGTGAGTGAGTGAGTGAGTGAGTGTTTGTGTCTGTCTGTCTGTCTGTCTGAGTCCCTGCCTGCGTGTGTCTATGTATTGTGTGAGTGTGTTCGTGTGTGTCAGTGTGAGTGTGAGTATGAGTGTGTGTGTGTGTGTGTCAGTGTGAGTGTGAGTGTGTGTGTGTGTGTGTGTGTGTCTGTCTGTCTGTCTGAGTCCCTGCCTGCGTGTTACTATGTATTGTGTGAGTGTGTGTGTGTGTGTGTGTGTGTGTGTGTGTGTGTGTGTGTGTGTGTGTGTGTGTGAGTGTCAGTGTGTGTGTGCGTGTGTGAGTGTCAGTGTGTGTGTGTGTGTGTGTGTGTGTGTGTGCGTGTGTCTCACCTTGCGTCCCCACTAACACGAGCGGTAGATCCTGTGTGTTCCTGAAGTTTGCCAGTCGACTGAAGTAATGATAGACGGTCTGGAAGCTGGTCTCATCCTCCAGACTGAAGACAAAGATCACTGCATCCACCCACAACGCAAACTGGAGACAGACAGAGAGAGTATAAGGGTTTTAATGTGTGTGTGTGTGTGTGTGTGTGTGTGTGTGTGTAAGAGAGAGAGAGAGAGCGAGAGAGAGAGCGAGTACAAGTGCATTTATATGGCACATTTAAAAGTGCACTATGTATGGTGTTACACGAGTAAACATATTCTACGGTATATTCTCATAACTGAATAAACAAACTTTCCTCACAGGATAATGTGATCCCTGGAACAGTGTTTGAAGTTAGAAAGCTTCCTGAAAAGTTACTGTTTCACTGTTGTTGTTTACAGCAGCAGGGCCCACAGTTTGGTTTACTAACATATTCTAGTCTTACGTTTGGTTCCAGGTTCCTCAGAATAATTTAGTTTATGATGATAGAATTACTAAGAATGACAGGTAGAGAAAATATGTTTTATTTTATGAACGTTATTAGATGTATTCATATAAACTGTTTCTGATTCATAGAAATAGAAAGCAGATGTTATGAGTAAACTGGGTCAGAGCAGATTGTTTCATTCCACTGTCCGAGTTCTAAGTGTCTAGACAGAAGCCTCGACGCGTTATCAATAATTCACTTGTTTTCTGCTCTGCCTCCATTACCCTATAACTGAGACTACTGAGACCACAATCATTTCACTTCATTTTCTTTTTGATACAGACACACATTTCCACGAAACACTGTGAGGTTGTGGATGTTCCCATGTCAAAATTTAAACATTATGGGCCGGTTTCACAGACATGGATTAAGCCTAGTCCTGGACTAAATGGAGTTTTGAATGGAGATTGTCCATTGAAAGTACATTTTAGTCCAGAACTAGGCTTAATCCATGTCTGTGAAACCGGCCCTATATGTGACAGAGCTCTTGCAATAGTGTAAACATGTTTAGAAATGGGTGAAAGTACCATATAGCCTAATTAACACAGTTACAGGTAGAGTTGGGCAGCTATACACTGTCTTTCTAAGCTCAGACCGGGCTTGGTGGACATAAAGCATGAGTATGTCAGTGTTTATATAAACTAATTCATTTTAAGACCAGTCAAAGTTGTATCAAGGACATTCTAAGGCTTAACATTCAGATGATTGGATATAAGACTTGTTTTTAGAATGTTTTAAAGATCTGGTTCCATCTTTATTATACCAAGTATATACAGGTGAAACTCAAACAATTAGAATATCGTGCAAAAGTTAATTTATTTCAGAAATTCAACTTAAAAGGTGAAACTAAAATATTCAATAGACTCATTACATGCAAAGTGAGATATCTCAAGCCTTCATTTGTTATAATTGTATTTATTATAGCTAACAGCTTATAAAAACCCCACATTCAAAATCTCTGAAAATTGTAATATTACATAAAAATCAATAAAAAAAGGGATTTTAAATACAGAAATGTCGGCCCTATATAAAGTACAATCATCCATATATACTCAATACTTGGTTTGGGCCCCTTTTGCGTGAATTCTTGCCTCAATTCCAATTCATTTTCCATGATATTCTAATAATATGAGTTTCACCTGTATGTCACTGTGTGAGTGCAGTTCCTACCTGAGCCTCTGGGGGGCCGCCCTCATCTCTGATCAGCAGCAGGTGACTCTGTCCGTCCACTACCATCTCCTTCTTGAAGCGACCGCCTGGACACACACACACACACACACACACACACACACACACACACACACACACACACACACACACACATTACATTACATTATTACATTACAGACACACAATGGAGTCAGGCTCAGAAACAACATGGAAGCCAACACTACAGCAGTGACATGGCAGTGACTGATTGGTTGATCAGGTTAAGGATGATGGTGGATGCTCAATGAGAAGAAAGTTAATATTTATTTTCTATGATTTAAATGTGTTAAAATGATTGAGAACTAACAGTGCTAGGGTAATGACCACACACACTCAAACTCTCAAATAAGACACACACACGCATTCTCCCGCGGTTAAGGCACATGCGCGCACACACACACACACACACACACACACACACACACACACACACGAAGAAGAAACGCACACATTCAAATAAGAGACACACACACGCACACACACACAGGCATGTTGCTGTCTATACGGTGGGCCCCCTTTCTTTACATGCCAGTTTACGGAGCCTAGGCTGCGTAGCAACACCTTACTACTGTACGCTTAACATTGGAATCAATTTTGTCGTGTATTTTCAAAAACCTGTTCGTAAATACCAGCAAGTTTATAAAATGCTACTCAGGAGGACAGACATAATGTTATTTTAATATTTGATTTTATTCTGTTATTCTATGCGTACCGGCCCTTTAAGACTCACTTTGCGTCACCGTGGGAACAAATGTATTGACAGGAAGCGGCTCAAACTAAAAATGGATTCTGGAATTTATTTTAAGATTTTTGTTCTTCTTCATCAATCACAGTAAAGTAATGATACAGGGAGTGTTTACGCTACGACAATCGCACACGCACACACACACGCACACACACACACACGCACACACACACACAAGCATGTTTTGTAACAAACATAAACACTACATTTTGTCTCACTTCTTTTTTCTCAGATGAAATATAAAAATAAATCTATTGGGTTCAGTTAATTTTTTTTGGCATAAACACACAGAAATTACACACACACACACACATGCAGCGAGACACACACACACACACACGCATGCACACGCAGCGAGAGACAGACACACAGACACACACTCACAAACACTCTCTCTCTCCCATGACTTAGTGGCCAATCAGTTCAGACAGAACGCTGCACACGCCCGTAATGCAAATTACTATTTACAGGCTGCAGCACCGCCACATCACACACACTCAAAACGGATACAACACACACACACACACACACACACACACACACACACACACACACACACACACACACACACACACACACACACACACACTTATATTTAAAATGTCATATTCAATAATAGGCTAAAGTAAACAATAACAAATGCAATGTAATGTGTCGTTTAACCTTCAGTGCATCCTTAAAAAAACTCACACTCTGCCTCCTTCGGCGCTTAAGGTGTCACTTTGAATTGATATGTAGATAAAAATAACATGAATGTATTTTTCCACCAATTTTTTTTTATAACTTTCTTTTTCAACTCGAGTCCTCACCATACAAACCATATTCATCTTTAATTTAAGGATTTTAACCCTTTAAATTCCAGTTGTTTTAGAAAAAGTCACTCATTTTTTTTTATGAAAAAACACCAAAAATCAATTAAAAGCTAAATAATTAGTCTAAATTGGATTTTTTTGAGGGGGATTATAAGAGTGTGATAGATGTCAAGAATTAACAATAATATTGAATTGAGTGCATTTCTATTCTTTTTGCTATTTAAGATTTAAAATGTGCCTTCCATTAAGGGCCATTGTACGACACACAGAATTCTATTAAAACTACACTTTTTGACCCTGCTGCCAAAAGATGAGAGAAACTGATTTTTTTTATTATTCTTTTGGTTCCTTGTACTAATGTCTTGACATTTTCCATTTTTTGTGTTTTTTACTAGTTGTTGTTAATTTCACACATATGCCAGTGTTTCATCTACAGGCTAAAATGTAAATTTGCACTCCCTTGCTACTTAGGCCACTGCAGGCCACATGAATAAAATATTTGAGATAACATGCTCTGTCTGGGTTCTTCATAATGGCATAGAGTAGTGTATATGTGTATTTCAACAAATATGTATTTGTGAATATGTGTGCCTGTTTCACATAGAAATACAGCTCAATGTAAATCCATGAAAACAGCATGTTTCGATCCCATGGTTAATTGAGGATATATTTGTGAATATGGTAATATTACACATTCATCCTGCTCTTATAACTTGAAATTTAAGATTTTTCTGATTTTTTCAGATGTTTTATGAATTAAGTCCTGCCTATAGCCTTTACAACTAATAACAATACAAAATGAATCACAGTTCCCTCGTTTCCACTAGGGGTATCTTTGCTCTTCAGGCCTATAAGGATGAAATTCACGCATCAGCTGTAAAATAGTAAAAATTTAAAATTTCAAGGTATAAGAACAGGATGAATGTCTAATATTACCAAATTCATGTATTTAACCTCAATTGACCATGGGATCAAAACATGCAGTTTTTATGGATTTACACTGAACTGTTTTTCTCTATGTGAATTTGAGTGTCCGTGTTGGGATACACACACAGACACGCACACACACGTATTTGTCGAAAAACACATCTATACTATACTAAGCCATCACTAAGAATACAGAGAGAGCATTTTAGCTGAAACAATTTATTCATGTGGCCTGCAGTGGCTAGTAGCAGAGGAGAGCAATATTAAATCTCAGCCTGTAATTAAAACCAATGGTATATGAGAGAAAACCGATGCAATTAAAAAAAAAAACACAAAAAATGTAAATTTTCAAGACATTAGTACAAGGAAATAAAACAAAACAAAAAAAATCTGGTTTCTATCAGCTATTGGCAGCAGGGTCAAAAAATGTCGTTTGAATGGGAGTCAATGAGGCGCTTATTTGGCCAAGGAGGCTGAGTGTGAGGAAAATTAATATACAGTGCATTATAGTGTAAATCAATGAATTGAGGATAAAATTCATAAATTGGTCAGAAAACATTAGCCTTGACCAAATATGAAGCCATTTGCATGAACACAGCCTCAGCAGTTGTGAAATGAAAAACCAAAATGTACCAAAAAAGGCCTAAGATGCACTGAAGGTTAAGTTAAGGCCAGGACACACCAGCCCGATAATCGCCGTCGTCAAAAAAAATGGAGTCGGCCGTTTCAGGAAGCTCCAGCTTCCCGTCGCTGCTAAAGAACACACCGAGACGACTGTTTATTTTCCGTACGCTCGCGGGACGTAATGTCTCCACAACAGCAGGCGGCGCTAATCTGTATTGTGGCCCGAAAAAATACGAAAGCCGGAAATGATTGGACATCTCTCTAGAGCATAAACATAGATAGAAATACGTATTTATATTTATGGACCATAAGAGCACAATTTTTAGCAGAGAGTGTCGAGCATGGTGTCGAGCAGTCAACAAGGGTTGATGCATGTGAGTACTCTCAAAACGAAACGAACAAACACATTAAAACGATGGCTAGCTGTTGTTAGCTGTTTGTGCTACCCGCCTCACTTCCGGGCTTCACTGATTCGCTAGCCCTCCACCAATCAAATTGCTCCAAATGAAAGACGGTCGGCCGCCGATTGAACATGTTCAATCGGCGGCCGACAGGCTCAAAACAAGCCCGACGACCTCTACGTCGGCCGACGTCACGGCACACACCAAACAGATTCGTCTTTTTTTTTGACGACGGCGATTATCGGGCTGGTGTGTCCTGGCCTTTAGGCTACAACTACAATCAGATCACACACACACGCTCACTCACACACACACACACACACACACACACGCGCACACAGACACACACACACACACGCTCACACACACACGCGCACACACAGACACACACACACACACACACACACGCTCACACACACACACACACGCACACACACACACACACACAGACACACACACACTCACACTTCTACATTACAAACTATTAAACACCGTTAGTATTGTAATGTTAATGTTAGGCTACAACTACCATCAGATCATTTCAAACTATTCTGATGATGGAGAGAGAATGTGTGACATCATCATGTTGCTGCAGTGAAGCAGATGGAGCGCTGGGTCAGCAATACTGTCTGCTGGCTCCTGCTGTGTGTGTGTGTGTGTGTGTGTGTGTGTGTGTGTGTGTGTGTGTGTGTGTGTGTGTGTGTGTGTGTGTGTGTGTGTGTGTGTGTGTGTGTGTGTGTGTGTTTATGGTTGGGCCCTTGGTCAAAAACCAACGCCCATATATATTTAAATTGCACCCGTAATGCAAGTTTTATGGTAAATGCAGAGAAAGCGGTGAGCAAAATTTTTGTGTAATTTTTATTTTCTAAGATGGATGGATAAATGAATCGATAGATAGATAGATAGATAGATAGATAGATAGATAGATAGATAGATAGATAGATAGATAGATAGATAGATAGATAGATAGATAGATAGATAGATAGATAGATAGATAGATGGATAGATGGATGGATAGAGAAAGAGGATAGTTACCTGCGTCCACGTCAGCTAGATTTTAAGAGCAGCCCAGAAAGAAGAAAAACAGAAACACAAGCAAAACAAACAAGTTGCAGCCAGTTAGTCAACCCATGCTTCACCCAGAAACAGTTTATTAAAGGTGCTCCGAGGAACTTTCAGTTTGTGTTAATCCCTTTGGACAAAAGCGGAAGTGTTTTTACCACGCCAGCTGTTGTTCCTGGGTGAGCGTATACCCATGACAAAGGCTTCAAGAAAAACTATATAAAAACAGCATTCTTTGCACTGATGGTCTCGTTTGCAGTTACATGTAATTTATGATCATCAGAGGAAAAATGAGACTGTTTCAGAAATATTTAAAAGTTCCTCGTAGCGCCTTTAAAGGAATAGTTCACCATTTTAATGTTGAAAATAGACCGCGTCCCAACAAGCACACAGGAGCGTTTAGTTTAGTGATGTTTTGACCTGCTCCCCTTGAATACCAGTGTTTGAGCTAAGCTAACCTGGATGAACGATCTTTGAACATTTCTAAATAAAAGTCCCACACACAGTTACAGGAACGGTTTCTGTGGCCTTTTCTTGAGCCGGAGAGGGAGGCAAACAGCCAGAAATTTAAATAAATAATAAATAAAATAGA
>OX442372.1:1580735-1585735 GCA_949357725.1 Hyperoplus immaculatus | reverse complement strand
ACAGCAGCAACTCGCCCACATTGTATGATGAAATCATTGGTCCAAACTCATAACAGACACACACACAGATCATTGCCAGTTTATTCGAGGCGTTTGTGTGAAAGTGTAGCAGAGGCAGAGAGGCTCGGGGTCATGGGAAATGAGGAGGTAGTGTATGTTCCTCCTACACACACATCAACCGTCTGCTTTAGCTCACACGCAGATATCTGTGTGTGTGTGTGTGTGTGTGTGTGTGTGTGTGTGTGTGTGTGTGTGTGTGTGTGTGTGTGTGTGTGTGTGTGTGTGTGTTATTGCAGTGATAGTGTCAGTGTAATCAGGGAGGGCTCATCCTTTTCCATTTGAAGCAGTAGATTGTCTACAAACCCAAAGAAACCTTTAAAGGTGCAGTCAGTGATTCTGGAGAACGCTTGTTGTCAAAATCAGTGAATAATCTCCTTATGATCCACCACCTGTCTGTACTGTGTGTGCTGACAAAATCTAGTGACTTTCTGGCTATACTCAAAACATCTTCATGGCCCAAATAACCCGCTGCTGCTATGTCTAAATTCCTATGGAGAACACTGACCCATAAACGCCTCATGATTTCTTTAAAGATCTCAGTAACACCCTTCACACACATCACTACACACTACATTAACCCTGCTGGTCTCTGCCACACCTCTGCCCTGTGTGTGTGTGTGTGTGTGTGTGTGTGTGTACGTGTGTGTGTGTACTAACTAGGCCACTGGGTCGGTCCACTTAGAGCATTCTGCATTCTTCTATTTACTAATTCATCGGCAGCAATCTGTGTCAGCCTTTAGAACAGATATTGTCTCTTCATTCACAGTGTGTGTGTGTGTGTGTGTGTGTGTGTGTGTGTGTGTGTGTGTGTGTGTGTGTGTGTGTGTGTGTGTGTGTAGGAGAGCAAGAGAGAGTGAGAGAGAGAGTGAGAGAGAGAGAGAGAGTGAGAGAGAGAGAGAGAGAGAGAGAGAGAGAGAGAGAGAGAGAGCGCACTAAAAGCTTTTGTGATATAAAAAGGTGTGAAAAGAGAACGATTTTTAAACAATATTCTGACGCCTCAAAAAGACAGTTATTTCTGTATCCATAGCTCTGAATGTGGTCTGGAAAAGCATCAACTAGCCTGTGACAATTTGACATATATCTGATGACGGACGGAGGCCTAATTTGTCAAATAATTGCTTATAAATCCGTCTCATCGCTGGTTGTTTTCACTGGGAGGCTCAGTCCATGTGATGTAACTTCTGCTGCAGTGGATTGTGGTCCAGAACCTCCATAAAGCTGCTGGTTTCAACACTTTAAAAAAATCACCACCGGATCTGGGTATTTTGTATATGTATTGGGACAAACTAAATCTGTTTCTACCAGACTGTATAGCAGGCGGGATGGGGACTGGGACACAGGGTCAGTCCTAGCATGACTTTCTGCAGAGCTACTGTTGATGAAAACACACAGAGATAAACAGCGGTTGTTTTGGTCCAGGCGTTGCTAAGATACGAGATAAAACAGGAAGTAAAGCTGCATTCTTTCACAGTAAAAGTCCATAAAATGCTGCCCTCTGCTATTATTAGTGCTGATGCCAGTGTGTGTGTGTGTGTGTGTGTGTGTGTGTGTGTGTGTGTGTGTGTGTGTGTGCATGTGTGTTTGTGTGTGTGTGTGTGTGTGTGTGTGTGTGTGTTTGTATGTGTGCGTGAGCGTGTGTGTGTGGTTGGTATCTGACTGGAAAGAATCTAAAAAGAAGCTTCCCTATTGGACGATGGTCACACACAGACGGGCATTGTTAATTTTTTTTTTTTCCTTTTACAAACGGCGGTCTGTATGACCATGAGGACCCCCCCAACACACACACACTGTCTCTCTCACACACACACACACACACACACACACACACACACACACACACACACACACACACACTTAACCAGGCAGGATGTTGATGCAGCTGTTTCCTGTTTTTGGGGGGCCCCTCTCAGTGACTCCACCAGGTAAGTGACCGTCAATGAGAAATGCTTCAATTAAATTGACTAAATACATATTCTAACAAACGTCCCACCTAGAATAAGTCTAACACTACTATAGATAGATAGGTGTTACTCTATTCACACTGCAGGTGAATAAGGTAACAATTTTAACCTATAGATATCATCATGAAACCTTGCCAGTTGATTACTGACATTAAAACAATACTATTTCTTGTATTGGGGAGGAATAACTGTATTATCCTTGTCATGACATTTAGCAGACACTTTTATCCAAAGCGACTTACAACTGGAGCACACATTCATACACCGATAGCAGCAGCAGCTACCACGCAGGGTGCAAGCTAACTATCAGGAGCAGTTTAGGGTTCAGTGTCTCTTTGCCCAGGGACACTTGGACATGTGGCGGGGAGACGGGGGATCGAACCACCGACCCTGTAGTTGCGGGTCCACCTTCCTATCCACTTCGCCACAGCCCCCACACAGCCAGAGAGGAGATAACTGTATATATAAGCCAGCACAAGTGTTTGTACACAATGCTGATTCAATAACATTTGTGCTGAGTCAGTTACTATGAGGGAAAGTCCCGGGAATTCTGGGTAAAAAAAGAAAGGAAAATGCTTTTAACCATCTGGGAACGTTGTGGGCGGCACACCTGATCTCAATCAATCCATCAACTGGAACACACACACACACACACACTCACATACAAACACAGACACACGGACACGGACACACACACACAGGGCCACACACACACACAGGACAGACACACACACACACAGGACAGACACACACACACAGGACAGACACACACACATACAAACACGGACACACGGACACGGACACACACACACAGGGCCACACACAGGACAGACACAGGACAGACACACACACACACAAACACAGAGTGACACACACACACACACACACAGGACAGACACACACACACAGAGTGACACACACACACACACACACACACACACACAGGACAGACACACACACAGGACAGACACACACACACACACACAGAGTGACACACACACACAGGACAGACACACACACACACACCCACACACACACAGGACAGACACACACACACACAGGACAGACACACACACACACACACACAGGACAGACAGACACACACACACACAGGACAGACACACACACACACACAGGACAGACAGACACACACACACACAGGACAGACACACACACACACACACACGCACACACACACAGGACAGACACACACACACACACAGGACAGACAGACACACACACACACAGGACAGACACACACAGGACAGACACACACAGGACAGACACACACACTCCCAGAAGAGGAAGAATATTAAAGTGTCACATACGTCAAAACGATCCCAGACCAACATAGTGACGCAAACTGATGTTAAACGTTGGAAAAATATACATTATGGACAATGCAGGCGAAAATAATGTTTTTTCAAGCACTGGTCAATCGAGATTTGTGTCTATTTTGGTGTCATTACATGTCTTCTTACACCAGAAATCTCAACTTCTAAAGCACTTACATCCACTAAACTTTGCATAATCATTCTCAGCACTATTCTGAAGGTTATTACAGAAGGATTTGTTCATATGTTGTTCACTGTCTGATTTATGAGACATTTTCTTCTTCAAAACATGACATAAAGACACCGATAACATCCAATTCTTCTAGGAAAGGACCCAGATCATCTAAATCCAGTAAAACGCTGAGCAACAGAGGGAGTGTGATATATTTAGACAGAGCAGATGGAGAGAGACAGACTCGAGGGTCGAGGCTCGGGAGGAAAAACTTAGAAATGAGAACAAGTGTCTGGGGACTGAATACACTCCTCTATTCATCCCCCCCTCTCTCTCTCTCTCTCTCTCTCTCCCTCTGTCTGTCTATCTATCCATCCAGAAAAATAGAAAAACTCAAAAGGACATATCTATCTGTCCATCCATCCATCTACTACCTAGGCAGTTTTTTCCCCCCAATATCAACTAGTTACGGTATTAGTTCAAATTAAGTCTATCTATCTATCTATCTATCTATCTATCTATCTATCTATCTATCTATCTATCTATCTATCTATCTATCTATCTCTCTCTCTCTCTCTCTCCGAGCCACAGAACAGAGGGATGAGAGAAAGACTCAAAGCAAAACCTTCAAAGCGTCAGGACTCTCCAGAATAACTTCCATAATTAATCCTCTTTCATTTCTATTTTTACGTCGGGGTCTCCCTCAGCAAGGACAAGAAAGCAGCTTAAGGGACCACCGTAAGCAGACACACACACACACGCACGCACGCACACACACACACACACACACACACACACACACACACACACACACGTCTGTTGCTCAATTAAACACAAACAATGAGAGAGAAGGGATGTGTGATATTGACAAACAAATATACTTTATGTGATTTAAAGTGTTGAAACCAGTAGCTTTATGGAGGTTCTGACCCACAATCCACTGCAGCAGAACTTACATCACATGGACTGAGCCTCCCAGTGAAAACAACCAGCGATGAGACAGATATATAAGCAAGAGGCAAGTTCAAGGAGCCATGTTAGGATGGAATAAATAAGTTAAAGTATGTCCCAATTGTAGCATACTGCATGTTAACTAGATACTGTTCATGATCAGCTGTAGTATGCAGAATAGAGAAAAGAAAGAGTGTGAGATTTGGAACGCAGGGATAGTAGTCTAGTGTTGAATTTGCACAACAGGTCAAAATTACATCATTATGACGACATCACAGGCCTGAGGCATTCTGGGAATTCTAAGGATGTGTGTGTGTGTGTGTGTGTGTGTGTGTGTGTGTGGAATCCCAAGAGGGTCACAGCTAAACTGGTTTCTCGAACAGTAGAATGGTAAACACGGAGAACAGGTGAAACATACGCTCTGTTACAACCCACACACACACACACACACACACACACACACACACACACAGTCTCTATGATATTTACTATAAAGGTGCTCCGAGGAACTTTAAGTTTGTG
>OX442372.1:1565735-1570735 GCA_949357725.1 Hyperoplus immaculatus | reverse complement strand
AAAGTGATTTTGACAACAAGCATTCTCCAGAATCACTGACTACACCTTTAAATACACCACTCCAGTTGTATTTAAATGTACTATATAAGAAACACACACACACACACACTTATCACAGAGAGCTTGAAGAACTACACTCCACAAAAATATAAACGCAACACTTTTGTTTTTGCTCCCATTTTTCATGAGATGGACTTAAAGATCTAAAATTCATTCCATGATTCATTCCATGATTAGTGGACAGGTGTGCCTTAGACTGTCCACAATAAAAGGCCACTCTGAAATGTGCAGTTTTGTCTCACAGCAAAATGCCACAGATGCCACAAGCATTGAGGGAGCGTGCAATTGGCATGCTGACAGCAGGAATGTCAACCAGATCTGTTGCTCGTGCATTGAATGTTCATTTCTCCACCATAAGCCGTCTCCAGCAACTTCGCACAGCCATTGAAGAGGAGTGGACCAACATTCCACAGGCCACAATTGACAATCTGATCAACTCTATGCAAAGAAGATGTGTTGCACTCCATGAGGCAAATGGTGGTCACACCAGATACTGACTGGTTCTGAGTCCCCAGACCCCCAATAGAGCAAAAAAATGCACATTTCAGAGTGGCCTTTTATTGTGGACAGTCTAAGGGACACCTGTGCACTAATCATGATGTCAGATCAGCATCTTGATGTGGCACACCTGTGAGGTGGGATGGATTATCTCAGCAAAGCAGAAGTGCTCACTATCACACATTTAGACAGATTTGTGAACAATGTTTGAGAGAAATGGTACAATTGTGTATCTGGAATGAATTTTAGATCTTTAAGTCCATCTCATGAAAAATGGGAGCAAAAACAAAAGTGTTGCGTTTATATTTTTGTTGAGTGTATTTAGTTCTGGCGTTACCTTCACTGCTGCCTCCGTACATGCTCTCAGTGCTCGACTGGTTCATGAGCGTTCTCTTGATGCGTCTGAGAGAGCGCTCGCTGCCCGGGCTGCCCATGGGCGTGGACGTAAGCACGCCATCTTTCCTGGAGAAAATCCCGCTGAAGAACCTCACCAATCGTCTTTCACTGGACCTGCGCTCCCCTCCTCTTAGCATGAACCCACTTCCACCCCCATCCTTTAATCGGAGCAAATCGCTGTTGTCTAGTGTGCGATTTTTGTTTAATTTCGCCCTCTCCAAGCGGCTCAAATCAGTCATTGAGTCCGTTTTATTCAGCACAGCGCCCATTTCTAAGGTCCGGCTTTTTTGCCGTGTGTGCTCCTTGAAAAGTCTGGAATCTGGGGTTGTTTTGGACGTAGCAACGCCAACTTCAGGAGATTCAGAATTCTTGTTCTTTTCTCCGATGCAGCCGGAGCTGTTGTGGTGTTTCTTGTCTTTAGATAGTGCTCTTAAACGCAGCAGCTCGCCACCGCTCCAGTGGCGAAAGCTGAAACTTCTGCGTAAAAGCCCGGGCGCTCGCTGCTTCGAAGGTGTCTCCGGGCTGGCTGCGGCTTTACCGTTCCTTTCACCGTTTACAGCGGAAGAATTTGAGCAATTTTCTTCCATACTTTGTGTTTTCAAGAGCTTTTTGGCCTTGTGGAGGCTGCCATTTTCAGAGCGTGAGCCATCTTTAGGTGCGTCTGAATTCGGTGTATCCATATCTACGCTATCCTTTATCGTGGGAGCTTCCTTTGCGATTGTAGCCTTGTCCTTAAAATCCTTCTGTAGGCGATTTTTCCTGGATAATTTCAGCCTCCCGAGTTCAAGTTGACCCGTGCTGAATGTGCGGAAGTTTCTCATGAGTCCGTGTGTGGTCGATGAATTGTCTTCGGATTCGTTCTCCACTTCTTTGAGTTGTTCCAGTAGACTAGCGCCCGCTGTGCTGCGCTGCGGAGCGTCAACTGAACCGTTTATAGACTTCTCCTCTCCCTCCTCTTCATCCAAACTTTCCCGTTTCACCAAGGTCAGGGAAATCCTGTAGACAGTTTTACGTTGAGGCGTTCCCCGCTCCATTCTGTCGAGTAGGTACATGCCGCTAACTGCCGCTAATATGATTTGTCTGGAAGAGTGATTCTCAAAATAAGGGGTAAGTGAGATTTGAACAAAAATAATGGAAAAAAAATTACAGAATTTTTTTTTGGGGGGGGGGGTCAATTTTAAAATGTTTAGTTATGCTAAAACAATCATTCTGCAATAAGTTAAATAAATGTATTCAATGTATTCAATTACAAGTGCGGCTTTAACTGATTGCATGTCACTCACTGTGTCGGTGAAGCACAATGTATTGGCCCTGAATTGGAAGAATAAGTTAAGTAAAAAATGCACGAGCAACTTTAACCATATCATAACATCGCTTATTGATAATAGCAATAGTTTTTCAGTTACAATGTTGTCAATACATCAGACATTGATGGCATGTTATATATACATTTGAAGTTTAATGTCCAAAAAGATGCAACTACAATGCCTTCATAGTGTTTTTGCAGTGTTGCTGAGTCTTTTTTAAAGGCTCAGTTAGGGACAGGCATCGCTACTTAGCATTAGGCTATAAATGCTGGTTCATGCTACACACTTGTGCCCATGTAAAGTATTTTAGTACGGCAAAGTGTTTCTTTTTGTAACAATGTTTCAACGTGGGCAAGGGCCGATCAAGTGATAAAACAAATTATATTTCTAAATAGGTAAAGTTTGAAAGCACTGCTCTCTATTGCCTTCACACTAATATCTGCAAGTCACTGTATTGTTATAATTTATACAGGCAATTTTATTTCCGATAGAAAATGTATTTTGGACAGATTTTGGTCAAATAGATAACAAATCAAAAGGTAGGTAATGTGTTTGAGAAGCACTGTTCTTTAAAACCAACTTTGCAACGATATCTCCTCCACACAAACCTTTAAAAAGTGAATGTTAAAAATCCCCAAAAATTAAAATCGGTTCAAATCGCCGGTAAGCTCCTTCATATGCTCCATCCAGATGTGATTCTGAGACCGGATACACATTCCCTCTTTATCCCAACGGAATTTAAACATGGCACCGAACTTCCACTCATAAAAACACACTTTAAAATCCCGTCAAAATAATATTAAAACGGCTCCGAGATCCCACGAAAAAATGCTCCTCTTCATTTGAAAACGACAATCCAAATATTATTGTGAGCGTGTCAGCAAGACAGCGAGAGGGCTCGAGCGTCTATCCCATTGTGTGCTCGCATCCCCCGCGGTGGTAGGACCGGCAGTCCTGCTTGTAACTCAAAAAACCTTCCAAACGAGCCAGTATTTGTGTTGTTGTTTAAATGTAGAAGGGTTTAAAATGTCCTGTTCTTGTTTAGCGATAGCTTTCCAGTAGCTAGTCAAAGCTAAGAGCGATGGAGGGTCTAATGGTAAATAATGCTGCCTGCTGCCTACGTCCCGGTCTGCACTCTCTCTCTCTCTCTCTCTCTCTACTCGCTCACACACACACAGACACACACACTCACACACACACACAAACGGAGCATCCAACAGCAGAGAAGCAAAAGGGTTCTGGGAAAACACGGAGCGGACGGACTCACACACTGGATCTGGGGTTGACTAAGTGCAATGTAAAAATAAAACTGTCTTCACGAGATTTTTCAGATTTGAAGCTAAAACTAAATCCAGTTTGAAGGTTAAACTGCCGACCTTTGAGCCAACTGATTATCTTTTGTTGAGATATTAAAACGTGCAATCTGCACTTGTACTTTAAAATCATGTTCAGATATTTTTTTTGGCATTTTCATGCTTTATTGATAGTGCAGAGAGACAGAGTTGAAATGGGTCAGAGAGGGGAGTGACATGCAGAGAACGACCGCGGGCTGGAATCGAACCCGGGTCTGCTGCTGGCCGAGGCCCATGGGGGGGGACGCCTTATTTCAAAATCATGTTTAAATAAAATGAAAGAGATATAGATACATTTATGGCCACTTTCCTGTGAAAATACTGTTATGCACATTTTGACTTGTCACAACCAGAGGCTATCTACTTTTTTTTTTAATATATATTTTTTGTATTAACTTTCATATAATTGTATGAAATAGTTCTATGCATCTTTACAGTTAATTGTTTGATATAAGCTATTATCCTGTTCTCGGGTCTTCCCTGTGATGAACATATGAATATACCAATGGTGTGGTCTTCTCTATGTGACTTCCTGATTCAATTATTATTTTTTTTTACTGGGAGTTTTTTCTCAGCCGAGCTAAGGGTGTAAGGGCAGGGTGTCATATTGTTTCATATTATATCATGTTGTGTCATATTGTACCATACTGTATCATATTGTATGGACTGTAAAGCCCATTGAGACGAATGCTATTTGTGATTTTGGGCTATACAAATAAAACTGATTTGATTTGATTTGATTTATTATATGGAATACAAGAAGCGAATATAATAAATTTTTTACTATGGAAAAGGGGTAGGATTAGTGTATACTTCTTCCTGCTCCTTTTCAGGCATATCACATCAATACAGATATCTTTTTTTCTTTTTGTGAAGTCATTTAAACAATTTGTTTATTGTATTTTTATGCTTTTCATTTTGTTTTGTATTGTTTTTGATATGTCTGAAAAAAAAAAAAAATAAATAAAAAAATATATATAAAGTATATATTCTTGTAACAATTAAAAGGTTGTGTCATCTATTTTGTAGCCCACGTCAAATCAAAATAAGATAATTAGTTGGCTCATATGTCTGCAGTTTAACTTTCAACCTAAGAGTTTTAACCTCAAGACTCAAAAATCCAGTGCAGACAGTTGGAGAATCCCCAGCCCAGAATGTGTGTGTGTGTGTGTGTGTGTGTGTGTGTGTGTGTGTGTGTGTGTGTGTGCATGCATGTGTGTGTGTGTGTGTGAGTGTGTGTGTGTGTGTGTGTGTGTGTGTGCATGCGTGTGTGTGTGTGCATGCGTGTGTGTGTGTGCATGCGTGTGTGTGTGTGTGTGCATGCGTGTGTCCCTCTCAGAATGTGGAATGTTTTAAACTTTTTCATTGTTTTACAGGGAAACTAAAA
>OX442372.1:1553235-1560735 GCA_949357725.1 Hyperoplus immaculatus | reverse complement strand
ATGAATAAATAATTAGTTGTAACCGTTCAGTTGTGTCTTACAAACATTATTCAGTCTTTCTTTAATAGAAACAGTTTCTGCATCAAAACAGATGGTCAGTTTATTAAGAATTCATGAATTAAACTACACACACACACACACACACACACACACACACACACACACACACACACACACACCACTGTGAGTTTTAATCCCTGGCTACAAAAAGAGCCAGCTGCTCTGGAGGAAAACGCTAAACATTGCATCAGTAAAAAATAATTCTTACAAAATGCCCCTGACACAAATCACACCAGAAACAACGCATGAGTTCAAATATTGTGTTGATTTCAGATACTTCCAGATTTCAGACAGATATGAAAATATCGACTGTAGTTTGGTTAAGGCCATCTACATACAGGGATATTTAAACAAAATGTTTTCCCCCTGCATGTAACACGCACACACACACTTGCAGCATTCCTCTCATACCAAACACTCAACAGTTCAGTGCTTCCACCTGCTGGTGATCTATCAGCGGTGTGCGCGCACACACACACACACACACACACACACACACACACACACACACACACACACACACACAGGAGATATTCACTGATTTTGACTAAAGTGATTTTGACAACGAGCGTTCTCCAGAATCACTGACTGCACCTTTAAATAACAAAATATACAACGTGACGTCTTCAGCTAGACCAAACAACAAAACCTCTTTTGTTCCAAAACTCAAAGGCCGAAAAATACACTGGAATTCTTTATAGTGAGACAGAGGGAGAGGCTGTAACACACACACACACACACTCACACTCACACACACACACACTCCGTCTGTGAATGAACGGGACATAGATTAAAGCCGACAGCCGTGACCCAAAACATTCCAGATAGTCTCCATTGAGGACAGAGCCTGAAATCTGTTGTGACACTTTGTTGTTTCACCAACAGGGGGCACTACACACAAGCTGCACTGATAATAATAATAATGGATAGGATTTATATAGCGCTTTATTGCCTAGGCAGTAGGCACTCAAAGCGCTTAAATACATACAGCTTTATACTGAATATATGAAGAACTGGGTTTACCAACAGACCTACACTACTGAAACCTGGTTTTGGATTACATTTAAATAAATAAGAAAACAAAGATTTTTTTAAATTAAGTAAAACAAATTTAAAGAATAAAAATATCTATAAATATAGATAATATTTGTACAATTTAAATGTATTTTTCAAACAGAAAATTGTGTCGACAACAGGATGAAATTAATTTAAACTTCCAAACTTTCCTCCTAAGCTGATTTAAATTATTCCTACTTTCTCCTGCAGAGGGCGCTAGTGCACTGTGAGGAACTACACTTTGATTTACTGGGTCAGGTTTCACTGCTGTAGTTAATTATTTATCACACATCTCAGTGTGTGTGTGTGTGTGTGTGTGTGTGTGTGTGTGTGTGTGTGTGTGTGTGTGTGTGTGTGTGTGTGTGTGTGTGTGTGTGTGTGTGTGTGTGTGAGAGAGAGAGAGAGAGAAAAAGAGAGAGAGAGAGAGAGAGAGAGAGAGAGAGAGAGAGAGTCTGTCTGTATGTGTGTGCGTGCATATGGGCAGGTTGTAGTAAGTTTTTACAGACAGTCAAATTGTCTCATTTAAATACTACACATCTGCCAACATCTGATGTCTGCCTACAAACCCCATAATGCATTGCAACCCACAGATTTAGAATGGAGGTTTTCAACTTGATTTTGCATAAAAATTAAGACATTTTAATTTCTTAGTACAATCAAAACTAAAATGTATTGTTGAAAAATACTTGTTTTAATGTCATTCATCAACTGGCAACGTTTCATGATGATTTCTAGAAGTTAGAAATGTTCCTCTATTCACCTGCAGTGTCTATGACTTAAAGGTGCAGTCAGTGATTCTGGAGAACGCTTGTTGTCAAAAGCACTTTGTCAAAATCAGTGAATATCTCCTCATGATCCGCTACCTGTCTGTACTGTGTGTGCTGGAAAAAAATCCAGTGTTAATACACAGCCTAGGCTCTGTAAACAGGCATGTTGCTATAGCTACGGTGGGCCCTTTGTGAAAAATATAATATCACATAAACTTGTTTTTTTCCTTTTGGTGCAATGCCTGTCCCAGTTATTGATGAGAAGCAGAATTCACTGCTCGCTGTCTAGGTTCAGTGTGTGTGTGTGTGTGTGTGTGTGTGTGTGTGTGTGTGTGTGTGTGTGTGTGTGTGTGTGTGTGTGTGTGTGTGTGTGTGTGTGTGTGTGTTACATCTTCCTTTCAAGGTCACACCCTCTCCTCCCAGAGATGAGTTACACACCAGGATAAAAATAGATATATCACACACACAGGCGCAAAGACACACACACAAGCACCTGATCCGAGTTCTTTAATCGATTTAACTGCCAGTTAATTAATTTGGAAATATTTGGATGTCTGACTAATTGAAAATCCTAGAACGTCAAGGATTGCTGCGTCTATCTATCTATCTATCTATCTATCTATCTATCTATCTATCTATCTATCTATCTATCTATCTATCTATCTATCTATCTATCTATCTATCTATCTATCTATCCATCCACCTATCTATCTAAAAAAAGAGAGACGGCAGGATGCATGGCCATGAGGTAATGTATTTCTATGTGTCAGATTAATAATGGTAATATGACCATGGTGAAGCAAAGTACTTTGATTTAGTAGCGTTCATAAACACAGGGCTTTTCCCGTCTGCCTGCTGTAAATCACTGTCAACAACACATGAACAAATCCTTCTGTAATAACCTTCAGAATAGTGCTGAGAATGATTATGGAAAGTTTAGTTGATGTAAGGGCTTTACAAGTTGAGATTTCTGGTTCAGAGTATTGAAGAAAACTAATGTTGAGATAATGTTAAAGATGGTTGTATAGGAGAAATATACAGACGCAAACAGACAAGGTTTAGTCAAATAAACACCTGAATGTACATTGTGGACCTTTTGATAATACTAGTGTGAAAGAAGACGTGTTATGGAAGATAAATAGACACAAATATAATTGCCCAGGGCTTGTAAAAACCTACTAGTGCCAGTGACATCCGAGAACATTTGTAGTTTGTCCCTTTGTTGTTATTGTTACTCACCGCTTCCTCTCTCTCTCTTTTCTTTTTAAAGGAATTCGGGGTTTCCCCATTTACAGCGCATGGGCTTCACACACACTCTCACACACACACACACACACTCACTCACACACACACACACACACACACACACACACACACAGGCGTGGCTCGAGGGATCAGACTTCTCTCCTTGTCCCTAATTCACTTCCAAAGTTCTTCCATCTTCTACTGTCTATTTGGAAATAATTCATGTATTACTATTTATATAATATATGTATCTACATTTAGATTGAACACATCATTCAGATGAACCGAAAGACACTAGAGTATAATATAGTTTTTTCAAGCACTGGTCGATTTCTAGGTTGTCTGTTTATCTTCCACAACATGTCTCATTTCATTCTAGAAATAAAGGGTACAGATCTTACATGTTCTTAGTTTGACACACACACATATATATAATAAATGTATGTGACTTCTGACGGACACACAGGGCTCTGGTCGGCACTATGGAGCTGCTGTGTATGAATGGAATTATTTATATCTATTTTCATTTATTTGTCAAAATCAGTGAATATCTCCTCATGATCTACCTGTCTGTACTGTGTGTGCGCTGAAAGAAAATCTGATGTTAATAAACAGCCTAGGCTCTGTAAATAAAGGGGTATGTAACCAAAAGGGGCCCGGCCACCACAACTAGCAACATGGGCGTTTACAGAGCCTTGGCTGTGTATTAACACTAGATTTTTGCAAGCAACCCTGTGCAAGCGGACGTAGACCTAATTAGGCGATCTGTGTGTGTGTGTGTGTGTGTGTGTGTGTGTGTGTGTGTGTGTGTGTGTGTGTGTGTGTGTGTGTGTGTGTGTGTGTGTGTGTGTGTGTGTGTGTGTGTGTGTGTGTGTGTGTGTGTGTGTGTGTGTGTGTGTGTGTGTCATACAGCAGATGCTCTGCAGCCCCTGAGGGCCTCGGCTTGTTCACTGATAAATGATTTATTGACTAATTAATATGACAACAACCACCAGTAGCAACACACACACACACACACACACAACACCGAGAAACATGTAGTACAAACAGAGAAACATGAAGCACAAACAGTCTCACACACACACACACACACACACACACAGTCAGTCTCTCTCTCACAAAAACACACACACAGAAACACTCACACACACACACACAGAAACACACACACACACGTAGCACAAACAAGATTCAGACTAAAATCACAGACTCGTTCCATGTTCACAAAGAGCGATCGATACTACAGGAAGTGACATCACACCCGGGGGACTTGGTCAGAGATTAATGTCCACATTATACATCACACACACACACACACACACACACACACACACACACACACACACACACACACACACACACACACACACACGGTCGTATCTTATTCTACACGGTAACTCAATCTCCTCTTAGTTTAATTGTGCTGCATGTGAATCCACTACAAAGAGAGCAATAGCCTGGCTTCAAAACCCCACTGCTGCTCTGGTATATTGAGAGGTTTATATCTGTTTTGCAGCAACGTTAACATTAATATAACGTTTTTAAAATAGAATTAGCATATTAAAAGCATGCATGGAACTCTATTTCTCTTCCATAACATGTCTTCTTTCACACTAGTATAAATCAAAGGTCCAACATGTACATTCAGGTGTTTATTTGACTAAACCTTGTCTGTTTGCGTCTGTATATTTCTCCTATACAACCATCTTTAAACGGACATTATCTCAACATTCTAATTTTTTTTCAATACTCTGACCCAAAAATCTCAACTTGTAAAGCCCTTACATCAACTAAACTTTCCATAATCATTCTCAGCACTATTCTGAAGGTTATTACAGAAGGATTTGTTCATATGTTGTTCACTGTCTGATTTATGCGACATATTACAGAAGGATTGTGTCAAAATCATCCCTATATGTTCAAATTTGACCCTATTCACCAGCTGCAATGTCTGCACTTAAGACATAAAAGTGCTAGTGTGTGTGTGTGTGTGTGTGTGTGTGTGTGTTAGTCCATTGTTAACGGATAGGAAGCTCGAGACTATTTTTATACCTGAATACGGTGATGGTCGACGGCCATTGTTTAGTTTGTGTCAGTGTCTCGAGCTTCCTACTGCAGCTGCACACACACACACACACACACCAATCACACACACACACACACACACACACACACACACTTCCTAAAAACTCAATCCTGTCCGTTTCATAATACTACCAAAGGAAAACCTATTTACAAGGTCACACCATGTCACTCTCATCTCCCTCTCAAGGTCCTTCTGTTGCTTTAAAGCTATAGTGCGTAACTTTTTCATATAAATGAACGTCTGTTACATTCAAGTCATCGGCAAACGAGTTGACACAAAGTTGATTAAGCCTATCAGCTCCACAAAGCTCTCTGTGTATTTCTCAGTATGGCAGCGTTTACAAACTGGTGTCGCCCCCTGACACTGGTGCAAGAGCTCAGAAAAATCCCAAGAAGATCCCAAGAAATGTTTCAGTTGTTGATTCTACTGCTAAGAAAAAACCTGAAAAAAAACATTGTTAATACACAGCCTAGGCTCTGTAAACTGGTAGTTAAACAAAAGGGGCCCGCCGTAGCTAGCCTAAGTATTTACAGAGCCTAGGCTGGGTATTAACACACTTCTTCACAGTACAGACAGGTAGCGGATCGTGAGGAGGTATTCACTGATTTTGACAAAATGCTTTCAACACTTAATTAAACTCTGACAAAATATTCATAATTTACAAATAATCAGTGACATACAGCTTGACAGTTTACACGGTTTCACATCTGGTGCTCTGAGTATTTTTACAGTAAATGAGTTTGTGGTTGTGTGTGTGTGTGTGTGTGTGTTGTGACAGGAACAGAGAAAAACTTTTTACCTGCAACAGAAGTGAAACAGCCTGTGTAATCAGACTGAACTAAACATTGACCTGCTGACCACTGTAACTTTCTGTTTTAATTAGTTTGAAACTATGGAAGAGCAATAAAATAAAGCTAAATACTACGCAATATAGAAAATAACTATATTGTGAGTCATGTAATTTTCATTGCAGCCATTCCACATCGCTGTCTAAATGTTTAATGGCTACTCTTGACTCTTGATGTATTTTCTTTGTTGTTACTATCTCTTAAAGGAATATTTCACCCATACGGAACCAGCGTTCTATCATTATAAAATCACTATTATAATATAATGAATGAGGTTTTTCTTCCCTCAGTCTTCCCTTGGCCCAGCTGTCCTGTTAATCCTAACCCTTACTGTGATGTCACAGTAAGGAAACTGTAGGGTTAGACAGTGAGACCATAAAACACTCTTTCTGCCTTTTCTCAGGCTAGGATGATCCGATTTCTATTTTTTTTGCACATTTATACTAAATAGGATCTCAGAGTTCAATACACCTTCATATTCCAACCGGTGTAGTAGGTCTTTAAATGCAAATTCTAATGTCTAATCTTGATGTATTTGACTAATGTCTGTGTACTTGTACAATTATGGTCGTGTCCGGACAGGCTTTGAGTTTCCTAGCTACGAAGTAAATAAAATACAGATTGCATTATACATTAATTGAAATTGTGGCTTCCTCACAGGAAAATGTGATCCCTGGAACACTGTTTGAAGTTAGAAAGCTTCCTGAAACTGTTTCACTGTTGTTGTTTACAGCAGCAGGGCCCACAGTTTGGTTTACAAACACATTCTAGTCTTACTTTTGGTTCCAGGTTCCCCAAAATAATTAGATTTCTGATGATATAATTATTCAATACTAAGAATTACATGTCGAGGAAATATGTTTTGTAAACTAACTAAAGGCTCCGTGAATGTAAACAAATCCCCTCCTCTGAAACTGCACAGTGCACCTTTAAATCTTCACACACACACACACACACACACACACACACACACACACACACACACACACACACAGTTCGCAAAAAGTAGTCTTGATATTTCAGATTGTAAGCCCTTAGGGAGATTATTTAAGTCTTATTAAAAGGATCATAGAGACCAATTAAACTAGTTCAACCCGTCTCATTGCAGCGTAGCTTTAAGGGACGTTTATGAGCGTGTTAGGGCACACACACACACACACACACACACACACACACACACACACAGACAGTCTCTCTCCCTCACACACACACACACACACACACACACACACACACACACAGTCTCTCTCCCTCACACACACACACACACACACACACACGGCTTCTTCTAAAACACTCCAGAGAGAGTTATAGCAACAGACACAATGAGGAATCGCTAGTTAAAGTAAATGTTGGAGAAGTGAATAGTTCCTCTCAAACCCACAGCTACAAAACAGAGGCAAGCTGGAGTATCTAAAGGTTAATACACAGCCTAGGC
>OX442372.1:1530735-1540735 GCA_949357725.1 Hyperoplus immaculatus | reverse complement strand
ATAATGTTGATACTTGAGGATAAGCCCTTACCTGTCCGTTGACACACACAATGCGTTTGCCGGTGGTCGTGCCGTGAGAAAACTCGATCGTATAAACGCCGTCGCTCAATGGAACCTCCCACACTGCTGCCAAGTCTCCACTCAGCATTTCTACACGACTAAAACCCAAAAAACTACAAAAATACAAGATGTCCTCCTCTCACAGACAGACACACACAGACAGACACACGTTTAGGGACAAGGTAAAGTCATGTTGGGGAGGTAATGAAGAGGAGAGAGATAGAAAGAGAGAGAGAGAGTGTGTGTGTGTGTGTGTGTCTGTCTGTTCCTCTGAGTGTGTGTGCTCGTGTGTCAGCGATTTGGTAAATTACTGTAATAGGCTTAAGGATCTGAGCTCACTCCATCCATACTGCCTTTAGCTTTAACAAGGCCACACTCTAGCATGTGATTACTATTGAAGGGAAGACTCATCATCACTTACTTTGAATAGACGTGCAATTGTCAACCGTTTTATTTTACTGGTGAAATTTTACGTTCATATTATCTAGGTTTTTTATGAGTCAGTGATTCTGGAGAACGCATATTGTCGAATTAAATTTGTCTCTAAATCTGTGAATATCTCAACAATTGTTAGTACACAGCCTAGGCTCTGTAAACAGACATGGTATGCCTACTACTAGCAACGGTGGACCCTTTGTTTACATACCAGTTTACAGAGCCGAGGCTGTGTATTAACACTGGATTTTCTGGTTTCGGTGTTGATAAAGTTTTATGAATGGAATCTCTGTTGTAGTAATTATGACATCATACAGTAGAAATGAAAATAGTAGAAGAAGAGCCGCTGGTCAGACGAGTCAGACCGGAAATCTGCCCTGCGTTCCAATCCCGAAACTTCCATTCTATTTAGTATGCCAGAAAAAGATTTAGGATGTCCCAATACATGCAAGGCAATTGTAGTATGCTGAAAAAATACATAAATGCCACACTAAGTCACTAAAAAAACCTTCCTTATCTGATTTTTTTCTCTCCTGTGGCCCTAAAACTCTTCTGTACTGTCGTAGGTAGAGTAGTAAAAAGAAAAAGTATGTGATCTGGAGCGCAGGAAGAGTGTTGAACGTTACATAACATCACAACACGTTTTCATTCATAGTTTGAATCACACAGACTGCACTATAACTTTCAAGATAATTTAGGTTTTATAAATCATTTATCACAATTGTAAAATCTTGGATATAATTTCTTGAACTGGGAAAACATTGCAGGTATTTGACTTGTGGATAACATATTTCATAGTTTGGCTGAATTTAATTAATTCACCAAAATCAAACCAGAGCATATACAGAGGGTTTGTAAAACATTACATAGAAAAAATTTACTTTTGGGCAGTCAGCACACACACACAGACACACACACGCTCACCCACACAGACAGACAGACAGACAGACAGACAGACAGACACACACACACACACACACACACACACACACACACACACACGCTCACCCACAGATGTCTTACCTTATCTATGAATCTTTCTCCAAATCTATAAAACAAAAAAATATTTTATTGAAAAATCAAATAAATTGTTGTTAACATTGAATTGAGTTGAACCAACTGTAACATTGGTTAGCGATGGTTTGACCTTAATTCAATGTTAACTCAATTCTGCCATCTAGTGGCTAAACAATATAATGACAGATTAATTCATTTATAATCATTTTAATTCCACATTTTCTTTTGCTAATCCCTGCGTTCCAAATCACATACTTTTTCTTTTTACTACACTACATCCTGAAGTACAGAAGAGTTTTAGGGCCACAGGAGAGAGAGAGAAAATCAGATTAGGAAGATTTGTTTTCATCATGTCAAGAATAAAGACGAATTCTCCAAAATGCTATTGGAGTTAGTGGGGCATTTATGTATTTTCAGCATACTACAATTGACCAGTATGTATTGGGACATCCTAAATCTTTTTCTGGCATACTAAATAGTAGGGAAGTATGGGGATTGTTGTATTTCTTTATTACATGGCACTTTGAGAATCCTATGTAAATCACAGCATTCTACAGGTCTGTTATTTCCAGCTAGCAGACCGCTGTCAAGGGCCGTTGCTAAGGACCTACGTCACAGTTTTGATGGATAGACGTCCACAAACAGGGCTACTACTCGTTCAGAAAAACACTGGAATACTTTTTCAACATGACTTTGCATGTATCAGGAGAGCAGGGAACACAGGAGTCATGGTTAATGTCCGACAGGACTCCAGTCAACACGACGTGAGTAGGCTACTTTGGCCGCATATTGACAGTTAGACAGTAACTTCAGGCTGCAGCCCGCAATGTAGGCTAACTGTTCCGCAGTCATTTTCTTCGTGAATTGTGTTATTTATGTTGGGGGATGATGCTTGTTAGCTAGATGGAGCTCTTGTTAAACATATTGGCCGATTACAATTATTATTTGTAGAGTGTGCGAGTCTTGAGTTGTGTTAGCAAAACAGTAGCTCTAGCTAACAGCTGAGCCGGAGCCTCCGGTCAGCTGAAGCAGACAGTCTAGCGGGGCGAGCAGACTATTCCCCAATTTCCCCCGTTACTAGGTCGTATCCTTGGTCGCTCCTATTTACTGGTGTATTAAACAACGTTTTCATTACATAAGAACCTAGTGGGTTTGCAATGACTATTCCAGTTGTTAGACAAGGTCTCAGGGTTGCTAGGGAAACGAGTTGTTTTTTGTTAAACTGTTCTAGGTTGGCCGCAGCTTGGCATAGTTACCGTTGCTACTGAGTGAGTTCCGACCGTGTAGCGGACTGTTTTTGGCTGTTAAAACCATAAAAACAACATGTTGCTAAAATGTATTGCTTTATTTTTTGTAGTAGCCATGTAATAAGCGGGATAAAGTATAGCGAACGGGTCACTTGCTAGAAATAAAGACCTTCAAGCTGAACAAGAGCCCTCCGCTGCGCGTCGGGCTCCTGTTCAGCTTGTCGGTCTTTATTTCTAGCAAGTGACCCGTTCGCTATACTTTATCCCTTACATAGCTTCTAATAAATATTGATGCAGCAAACCTATACTCTTTTTTTTGTTGTTGTGAAAAAGCGGATATTTTTATAAAGAAAACCCAACATATTTAATAATTCTTAATGGAGCTTTTATAATCTTTATTCTATTCATGCTGCATATCTTTTAACTTGTTTAGCTCAGAAAAATAACTCTGCAAGTGATAAATTAGTTGGAATTAATTCATTTAAAATGCACTTATTAAACCACAAAACTCCCTAGTCTATTTTTTCCTCCATTTAATGTCACCAAATTGAAGAAAAATTCTTAGGAAATAACGTACCAATACTAATATTTATTCTTTATTGCTCTAACTTGCATTATATAATTTAGAGTAATCTTTAATATTCAATGTTTCCCACACAAATCAGCTCGTTTGGTTTTAGTGTAAAACATTTGCACTAAAATCAAGAGAAGTAAAAGTTATTGTTTTAATTCCAGTTGATTCTTTGAGGAAAATTAAACTTTAAGGAATCAATTTAAATACAAAATATAAACGAAAAATAATAAATGAAATAGTTGAAATAAGCAACATGGTTTGGTGTCTGATGAACTGACTTGATTCCAAAGTCTAGTCACTAGTGCCATCTAGTGGCCAAAATATATATCACAGATTCATTCATTTTAGAATTAAAGAAAATTGTTGGTTCTATTTTAAAGCTTCCTATAGATCATTTTTGCGTGAAAAAAATGAGAAATTGTATTAAAGAAAAGCCCAAGAATTAAATCCAATTAAATTGTATTTTTAATCTTTATTCTCTGTTCATGCTGCATATCTTTTTACTTTTTTTTTAAAGAGAAATAACTCTGCAAGTTTCCAATTAATTTGAATTAATTAATTTCAAATGCATTAATTTAACCCCAAAACTGTCTATGTTTTACCGGTTTATTGCCAGCGAATTACATTTATTTTTTTAAATATTAGGAAACAACCTACCAATACTAATACATTATTGCTCTAACTTTAGAATAATATTTAGAGTATGTGTGTGAAGTGTTGGGAAGGCTCGATCAATTGCAAAGAAAATGTACAACTGATGGCAAAGGCATTAAGAAACTACAGAAATATCATTCTTTTGACTGATCTGGTCTCGCTTGCTGTTAGATGTAAGTTATGATCATCAGAGGAAGAATTTGGCTGTTTCAGAAATATTTAAAAGTTCCTTGTAGCTTCTTTAAATTAAGATATTTTTCCGACAGCAACTCAAATAAACCACGAACGTCGTCGATACACAAAAAAGACAAAGATCCCTTTTTAATTATTAGAACATCGATTATAAATTACAACTTGTGTTTGGAAAACGTGGAGTGAAAGAATAAAGCTTTTATACAAAATGCAGGAGTGTCTGGCAGAGTGAAGAAATACTCAAACACAGGGAAAACAAAGACTGAAAGTGAGATGAGATATTTAGACATTTTTCACATGAAATCTGGGTTGATCAGAAAAACAAGTTTGTAATTCGAGGTAAAAGTCGAGATTGTCAAAACATAACATTAAGGTTTTTAACTTATTTATTCCATCCTGACATGGCTCCTTGAACTTGCCTCTTGCTTATATATCCGTCTCATCGCTGGTTGTTTTCACTGGGAGGCTCAGTCCATGTGATGTAACTTCTGCTGCAGTGGATTGTGGGTCAGAACCTCCATAAAGCTACTGGTTTCAACACTTTAAAAAAAATCACCACCGGATGTAGTAGGACATCTGGGTAATTTTCAGCATACTGCATCTGACATCACGTATTGGGACAAACTAAATAGCAGGGAGGGATGGGGACTGGGACACAGGGTATGATTTATCAAAGAAATATTGATTCTAGCTACTCTTATAAAGTTATAAACAGTACACACACACACACACACACACACACAGGTCACAAGTTATAAACTTCACTGTGTGTGTGTGTGTGTGAGAGTATGTGTGTGTGTGTACATGTGTGTAAGTGTGTGTGTGAGTGTGTGTCAACATATTTATCGCCACAAAAAAAACACAAGACTTTCAGATAAACACATAGAATAATGCAGGTGATTATGGCACATAATCTGGAGTCACTTTACGGTTTTAAATGTGGATTTGTATACATTATTTTGGTGTAGGAAGTGTGTGTGTGGGGGTGGGGAAATGTGCAGTTTCTAGAAGCTCGTTCAGTTTGCTTCAGTCCGACTGGCATTTAAAGGTGGAGTCAGTGACTCTGGAGAACGCTTGTCAAAATAATTTGGCAAAATCAATGAATATCTCCTCATGATCTGCTACCTGTCTGTACTGTGTGTGTGCTGATCACATATAAAAACAGTGTTAATACACAGCCTAGGCTCTGTAAACTGGCATGTTGCTAGCTATTTTTCTTGTTTCTACTATCCCTTGAATGCAATTTCTAATGTCTAAACTTGATGTATTTTATGCCCCTGTAAAGCACTTTGAATGGCCTTGTGTCTGAAATGTGCTATAGAAATAAACTTGCCTTTCCTTACCTTACATACCAGTTTACAGAGCCTAGGCTGTGTATTAACACTGGATTTTTTTTCAGTACACACACAGTACAGACAGGTAGTGGATCATGAGGAGATACTCAGTGATTTTGACCCTAAAAGTGACTTTAACACGAAGCGTTCTCCAGAACCACTGCCTCTCTAGTTGACGTATCACAGAATGACGCAGGGCTTCTTCTTCTTCTTGCCGCTCGGTCCGTTCTTCTCTTTGCTTTCCGCCATTTTCTTTTTACGAACTTCACGCATCAAGTCGAAGAAAACCTGAAAAAAGAGAAAATGATTCTGTTGTGTTCACACTGGAAGATGTACAAGTCTTTATAGATACAGCTCTGGAAAAAATGAAGAGACCTCTCCAAATGTTCAGTGTCTCTCGTTTGACTATTTATAGGCATATGTGTGAGTAGAATGAACATTTTGGTTTAATAATATAAACTACTGACAACATTTCTACCAAATTCCAGTAAATTTTTGTCATTTAGAGCATTTTCAATAAATCATGTAGAGATGAAGATTTAATTTTAATACATTTGAGCTGTATGTGTTGTTTATTCTATAGCCTCTCTGGAAGGTCTGGGCCTGTATAATAATATTCTACAATTAGTTCGTAAAATTGGAATTTGGGGCCTCTATTCAGTATTCTGAGCTTATTTTTTGTACAGCAAAACTATTTCCAAAATGAGTTTAAACTACGAAACATTTTGTCAACAAATGTTTTTTTTTTGAATGTAGCAGTTTTTATTATATATGGAACATTTGGTAAATACAAAATCAAAAGCTAATCCATCCATATATCTGGAGAACCAAATAAAACCATGAACTTGCTAATTGGTGAGTAAATAGGATGTTCACACACACACACACACACACACGCACACGCACACACACACACACTAACTGTCATCATTAAAAAGATTCTGTAATTTAATAAGTATGTTCACATTATAAGACAAGCCTTAAGGAAATTCATTTTTATTTATATTAATAATCTCATAATTGTGTTCGTTATTTAAGTTTAAAACTTTATTTAAATAGTTAGTCAAATTACGTCATGTGTAAGGCGGATTGTTCTCTTGTGCGAAAAGATTACTCTTTGTCAGATAGAGATGCGACATGAGAGAGGTGAACAGCTTGTGATATGCATCGCCGAGAAGAATCTTGTTTCAAAGTCCCTGTAATTAGCATGCAGCCAACGAGGCATGTTTTTTGCTATTTCCCTGTATTTTATTTTGCTTATTTGACTCTTTATGTGGCGTCTAATATATGATTTTATGTCAAGCTAATGCCGTGATTTCTGTTGTACTGTGTGTGTTCATCTATAGTTTTCACGGTGAAGTTGGAGTAAAAGTCTGCAATAAAACCCGTCAAAGGAAACCACTGGTGTCTGCCGAATGCTTTTAGAGGGATTTACACTCTCTTACCTTGTCTACATTGGCCCGTGTCTTGGCGGAGGTCTCCACATACTGCACGCCCCACTGGTTAGCTTTAGCGTTAGCCTCGTCAGCTGAAACCTGCCGGCGCTCCTCCAGGTCCGACTTGTTCCCAACAACCAGGAGAGGGATCGCCTCCTCCTCCTTCACCCGCAAGATCTGCTCTCTGGGGGGGAGGGAGGGATGGAGGGATGGAGGGGGGGTGGAAGGGATGGAGGTGGGGGGTTGAGGGGGGGATGGTGGGAGGGAGGAGAGAGGGAGGAGAGAGGGAGGGATGGAGGGGGAGAGAGGGAGGGAGGGAGGAAGAGAGGGAGAGTGATGGATGGATGGATAGGAGAGAGAGGGACAGGGAGAGGGAGGGAGGGAGGGAGGGATATACAGGTAGAGAGGGGGGATAGATAGATAGATAGATAGATAGATAGATAGATAGATAGATAGATAGATAGATAGATAGATAGATAGATAGATAGATAGATGGGAGGGAGGGAGGGAGGGAGGGAGAGAGGGAGAGAGGGAGGGAGAGAGGGTGGGAGAGAGAGAGAGAGACAGAGAGAGACAGACAAACAGCAAGAGTCTTTGTGAACAACTGAACAGACAATGTTTTTATAGCACCAATGGTAAGTGCGTCCAAATCCCCAATGTTCTTATACAGACAGACAGACAGACAGACACGTTTGAGTCAGTCAATTATTACCAGTTCAGTTAGGACTGTACTTATGAAGGTTTGAGCGATCCATCCATACCTCAGCCATACATACATTAACAGACAGATCTCTGCTATAGACAGTCACTCAAAACAATCAGTCACATACTGAACTGACCAATCAGCACAGTCACATACTGAACTGACCAATCAGCACAGTCACATACTGAACTGACTCTAGGCCCACAGCTGAAATATTAAAAGAATGACTCACTGCACCTTAAAAAGGAGTTTAACTTTCTCAGTGGGTAAGTTCTCTTTTGACCGAGCTTAGTTAAGATATTTAAGACAGACAGACACACACACACACACAGACCCACCCTCCCCCCAACCCTCACACAGACACTCTCTCTCTCTCTCTCTCACACACAGACACACACTCTCTCTCACACACACACACCCTCCCCCCAACCCTCACACACACCTGAACTCCTGCGTGGCCTGGAAGGACTCTTGCTCTGTGATGGAGAATACGAGGAGGAACCCCTCCCCCTCCCCCTCCCCCTCACACACACACTCCCCCCACCCCTCTCACACACACACACACAGACACCCCCCCCACCCCTCTCACACACACCCCCCCTCACCTGAACTCCTGCGTGGCCTGGAAGGACTCTTGCTCGGTGATGGAGAACACTAATAGGAACCCCTCTCCGCTCCTGAAGTAGTTATCTCTGATGGCTGCGTAGTCCTCCTGCCCCGCGGTGTCCAGAATGTCTATCTGCACGTCCTCTCCGTCCAGAACCACCTGGGATAATATCATGAAAATAATGTGTAAGTGTGTGTGTGTGTGTGTGTGTGTGAGTGAGTGAGTGTGTGTGTGAGTATCTATCTGCACATCCTCTCCGTCCAGAACTACCTGGAATATAAGCATTCAAATAGGTTTATTGTGTGTTAGAGTGTGTGTGTGTGTGTGTGTGAGTGAGTGAGTGAGTGAGTGAGTGAGTGAGTGAGTGAGTGAGTGAGTGAGTGAGTGAGTGAGTGAGTGTGTATCTGCACGTCCTCTCCGTCCAGAACCACCTGGAATAATATCATGAAAACAATGTGTAAGTGTGTGTGTGTGGGTTGGAGGGGTGGGGTGTGTGTGAGTGAGTGAGTGAGTGAGTGAGTGAGTATCTGGACATCTTCTCCGTCCAGAACAACCTGGAAAATAAGCAAATCACTTTATTTAAACAAAAATTAATTTCAAAGTAAATTGGGGCATTTTTTTGCTTTATTGACAGTGTGGAGAGACAGAGATGAAATGTGTCAGAGAGGGGAATGACATGCAGAGAACGACCCGGGCTGGATTCCAACCCTGCTGTAACCACTACGAGTGCCCCCTCAAAAGAACTTTATTGTACAGTGACAAAAAAAAATTGCCTTCCGTTTGAGGCTCATAAGACTCACATAAAATCACACAAACAGTTCAATAAAACAGTAAAAGATGTTGTACTGTGTGTGTGTGTGTGTGTGTGTGTGTATATGTGTGTGTGTGTGTATATGTATGTGTGTGTGTGTGTGTGTGTGTGTGTGTGTGTGTGTGTGTGTGTGTGTGTGTAAAGCAAAGCTGAATTAAAGACGGTTGTCTATTTCGAGTGGTAAAAATACCTTCTTCCTGTAGCTGTCGGCTTTGGTCGGCTCGTAGTCCTCCACAAACTAGAATAGAATAAATATAGGCAAAAAATCCAGTGTTAATACACAGCCTAGGCTCTGTAAATTGGGCATGTTGCTAGCTACAGTGGCCCCTTGTTTACATACAAGTAGCTCACACACAGTACAGACAGGTAGCGGATCATGAGCTGATATTCACTGATTTTGACAACAAGCGTTCTCCAGAATCACTGACCTTTAATGCTTCACTAATTAGACACACAGACACACACACACACACACACACACAGACACACACACACACACACACAGACACACACACACACACACACACTCACCTCATCGTACATGAACTGCAGTGTGAGCGCAGACTTGCCCACTCCTCCACTGCCGACCATTATGACCTTATGCAGAACGAGAGAGGTCTGGTTCTTGTTCTTGCTGGAGGCCATCGCGCTGCTCCAGCCAGAAGCTCACCGCTCAGACAAACTATTCAACACCTGGAAGGACATACAGAGAAACATTTAAAATACACAATGTTGTATTAGCCGAGGACGTTTAAGGAGGCTTTACTGCTTCTTCATGGAAAATATTCATAGTTATTTTCTTATGGTGTGAAAGTGTATTTCATGTTAATGTTTTAGACCTTGTTTCATGAGAAAACAACATTTCTTTGTATGTGTAAATTACCAATAAATAAACTTTGACAAGCAAAAAGGTTAAACATCTGGGGTTTC
>OX442372.1:1513235-1518235 GCA_949357725.1 Hyperoplus immaculatus | reverse complement strand
TTCGGGAACTACTGCGAGGGGAAATGTCCCGCTTACATGGCAGGCGTGCCCGGGTCTGCGTCCAGCTTTCACACTGCGGTGGTCAATCAGTACAGGATGCGTGGAATGAGCCCGGGGTCGATGAATTCCTGTTGCATACCCACCAAGCTGAGCACAATGTCCATGCTATATTTCGATGATGAGTATAATATCGTCAAGAGGGACGTGCCCAATATGATAGTGGAGGAGTGTGGCTGTGCGTAAGGGGCGTGGAGGTTATAGGTCTTTAAGAAGTTGAGTTAGTTATTGTATTTACTTTATTTAAAATGGTGGAACTTTTTTTTTTTTTTAAGAACTTTTTACTGTATAAAACGTATTCACAACAACAAACGAACGGACGGAATGGAGTTAGATAAAGAATATTTATGGACGTGGGGAGAAGACATGCGCGCACACACAGACACACAGACACACACAGACACAACCTGATACACACAACCTCATCCACACACACACACACACACACACACACAAATGTTGGCGTTTTCTTAACTCTTTCATTTCTACGGTGCATATCCACACACCCTCATGTATCGCCTGCACACAAACCTGTATATATATTTATGTTTGTTGATATATTTTTGGTTATAATCTCTGAGACTGTTTCTGACGTGGAGAGTTCTCTTCCAATTCTATAAATATCAACCAATCTCTTATTTAAAGGTGCAATGTGTAACTTTGGGTGTGTCAGAGAAGTGAAACATTTTCTATGGTGTATTCTCATAACTGAAGAAACAAAGCTTTCCTCACAGGAAAATGTGATCCCTGGAACACTGTTTGAAGTTAGAAAGCTTCCTGAAAAGTTTTACTGTTGTTGTTTACAGCAGCAGGGCCCACAGTTTGGTTTACAAACACATTCTAGTCTTATGTTTGGTTCCAGGTTCATCAAAAAAAATGTTGTAATAGAATTATTCAACACTAAGAATTACATGTAGAGGAAATATGTTTTGTAAACTAACTGCAGGCTCTGTGAATGTAAACAAACCCCCCTCCTCTGAAACTACACAGTGCACCTTTAAATATCTCAAAGATAGTAAAGAAATTGGTTTGTTAAAGTGTTCAAGACATATGTAACCTACTAGCCTTTACAAAAGCACAATTTGCTGTAATTTTCTGCTATCAGTCGCGTTGTTAGGATAGATATCACTTAGTAACGTTTGGAATTAGCGACATGTTACCCAACCTTTTATAGTGGAGGGAGCCTTAATATAGCCTGGCTCCGCCCGCCTGCCTACTTCCGGCCAAATTTTATTTTCCCTTCAGTAGTCAGTCTGGGTGTACAGCCCATTTCCCAGTTTTGCCGGAGATTCGACAGCCGGTCCAATCAGCGAACAGAGCGAGTGGCTGAGAACGATGACGTCGAAGTCGCGCTCAAGTTTCAGTTGCCAGAAGCCGGCTCATGACACACGTGACGACCAAACGTTATGCGATTGGTTGGCTAATCCAGAGTGGCACTGGGCAGATCCAATAGTTTTAAACTTTAACAGACACCCGCCTCCATGAGTGAACGTTTGCCAATTACAGCACTGCCAGACCTTCTGTACAAATGAAATGAAGTACGATGGTCTGGTAGCACCAGGCTAAATGAAGTACGATGGTCTGGTAGCACCAGGCTAAATGAAGTACGATGGTCTGGTAGCAACAGGCTAGCCTTAATACAGTCACAAGGAAAATAATTTTTCTTTTTGTGTTGATGTAAATTTGCCGGTTGAAAGAGCAGTGTGTAGAAACGGAGAAAGGACAAGCACTTAAAATGTTTATACACCTTCAAACTTCACCAACGTACAGCACTTCAGGACACACACACACACAGACGGAGACACAGACACACACACACAGACGGAGACACAGACACACACAGACACACACACACACACTTCAAGCATTTGGACGCATTCCACAGACGTATGGAAACAGAAGATCTATAATAATCTGCATAAGACTTTTTTTACAGGTTTTTTTGTTGTTTTGAAATGAGCTGAAAAGACAGACACACACATATTCCACAGACACACACACACACACACATACACACACGCACACACGGAGAGACACACACACACACGGAGAGACACACACATAGAGACAGACACACACATATTCCACAGCTGAAAAAACTTAATTCACATTTTGGGAACGTTTGAGTATTTCAAAGGTGCTACGAGGAACTTTTAAATATTTCTGAAACAGTCTAATTTTTCCTCTGATGATCATGAACTACATCTAACAGCAAACGAGACCATCAGTGCAAAGAATGCTATTTTTATATAGTTTTTCTTAATGCCTTTGTCATGGGTATAGGCTCACCCAGGAACAACAGCTGGCTTGGTAAAAACACTACCGCTTTTATCCAAAAGGGGGCGCTAGAATCAACCCAAATTGAAAGTTCCTCGGAGCACCTTTGAACAATAAAAAAATCCTTAAACTTCTCCTTAAAACTTGCTGTACATTCCAGTCGTATAAATCAATCATAAAGATATTTTAAAGTATCTCTAATTCCAGTGAGTGAACGTGAAAAAGTTGCCAAGTTGCCATGTTGCCATGTTGCTTAGTGATGGTGCAACTTTGTAAAAAAAAAAATCACAGTGATGATGATAGCACTTGTAGATTCAACAACAAAACATTGCCTTTAAAGGACCACTGCCCTTCTAAAAAGAAATAAGTGCCGCATGAGCTATGCAATGTATAGTAAAACTACAGCCCCGGGAAAAGTGAAGAGACCAGTCTGGATTTTTCTTAAATCTTCATCTCTACATTACTTATAGAAAAATGCTCTTAATGACTAAACATGTATTGTGAATTTGGTAGAAATGTTGTCAGTAGTTTATATTATAAAACCAAAATGTTCATTCTACTCAAAGATAAACCTATAAATAGTAAAACGAGAGACACTGAACATTTGGAGTGGTCTCTTATTTTTTTCCAGAGCTGAATTGACCCGTTTAGCAGACAAATCACCAATACTTGACATGTGAGAGTGGTAACCATGGCGGCGGTGTCGGATTTTGGTTTCGACAGCAGGAAAAATTTATGAAAATGATGTTGCAACGAAATGTTTGTTTATGTTGATATTTTATGTTGATATAAAATGTGTTTCTGGAAGTAAAACAGTGGAGTTTTGTGTTCATACAAAGACAGAGAAGTTTCTGGTAATTCTTAGCACATCCCAAATTTTATTTAATTCAATTTATAGGTGCTATGAGGAACTTTTAAATATTTCTGAAACAGTCTAATTTTTCCTCTGATGTTCATAAATTAAATCTAACAGCAAACGAGACAATCAGTGCAAAGAATTCTGTATTATATAGTTTTTCTTAATGCCTTTGTCATGGGTATATACGCTCACCCAGGAACAACAGCTGGCGTAGTAAAAACACTACCGCTTTTTGTCTAAAGGGGGCGCAAGAATGAACACACACTGAAAGTTCCTTGGAGCACCTTTAAGTTTGAAAAACCCAGCAAGTTATTTCGATTTTTTTTTTTAACAGCAGTGACTTTTCACAAGCATTGTTAAAGAAGAAAATATGATTAAGACAGATAAATCAATACAAGAAAAGCAAGATTTTGTGTAATTTTAGCTGCCATTTTTGTTTGGAATTGGTTAAAAATCTGCCTTTTTGAGCAAAAGACAAAATATCAGTCCTCTTCATCCAGTAACCTGTTGGGTTTTGTAAAGATTGGTTCCAGTTTCTTAGTGCTATTATGAATGGAAAGCCCTGGAGTCTATAAAAAGAGGCGAAATGGGGCTAAGGTTGACCCAGATGTAATGCTTGAATAGTGATAAATGAACACACACAGATACACACACACACACACACACACACACACACACACACACACACACACACACACACACGCACGCACACACACACACACACACACACAAACACACAGTCTCTCTCACACACACACACACACACACACACACACACACACACACACAGTCTCTCTCTCTCACACACACACACACACACACACACACACACACACACTGATAAATGAACAGTGTCCCGGTGGAATTCCCATCTCGGCCCGTTTGGCACCGAAACACACTTTGCAGACAGTTCCAGGCCTCACTCACTTTCACATCACTTTCAAATATATTTTTTCAGGTTATTTTTAAAAGTTTGTTATATTCTGCTCCAAATACTAGGCTTAAAGGTGCAGTGTGTAGGTTTTTGTGGCTTATATAATATGAAAAAGTATGTTTCAATTAGTGTATAATCTCTTGAAATAGTGGGCGTCCTGGGGAAATGCACCTGTTGGAAGACCAAGAAGAAGAAGTACTATAGAATAAATAACTAAATACATCTTCACCTCATCACTTGATATTGTGGAAAGACTTGAGGCAGTGGTGGATGATGCCATCTTTAGTAACTAACTTCTTGTCCTTGAAGGCCACCGTAGCTTCTGTAAATTCTCCACAAAGGAAGGGGTTAGCAAGGGAGCGTTGACATCTACAATCTCACCACTAGATGCCAATTAATATTCCGATTTTACACACTGTACCTTTAACTACAACCAGAAACACATTTAGTAAAATTTTTGCGCTTTTCCACTACATGGTATCGGCTCTACTCTACTCGCTATAGTGTGTAACTTTTTCATATAAATGAATGTCGGTTACATTCAAGCCATCGCCAAACGAGTTAACAAGTTGATAAAAGCGTATCAGCTCCACAAAACTCTCTCTGTATTTCTCAGTATGGCAGCATTTACAAACTGGTGTCGCCCCTCCCCCCACCCCTCCTCTGACACTGGTGCAGGAGCTCAGAAAAACCCCAAGAAGATGTTTCAGTTGTTGATTCTGCTGCTAAGAAAAAACCTGGACGTACAGCAGAATGTATAAAATCCATGAGCCATCACTGAAGGCTTTACCTCATGTAGATGCACCGACAATGTTGTTGTAATTACTCGGACTTCCTCATGGGGGCGACAGAAGTTACGCACTATAGCTTTAA
>OX442372.1:1495735-1505735 GCA_949357725.1 Hyperoplus immaculatus | reverse complement strand
ACACACACACACACACACACAGCTGCAGTTGGCTTGAGGGGCGTCACCATGTATTTAGGCTTCAGAATGAATGGAATGTTCCGCAGCACTTATCAAAATAATTATGCAACTTACATCTCAGACCATTTTCCTGTAACCCGAGGGCTTCTTTCCAACCTTATCAGTCTAGTGCCGTTTGCTCAGACACATTCGCCATATAAACATATCAGTAACACTTTACAATAAGGGTATATTAATTAACTGTTACTTAAAGCTGGGGTGGAGGATTTGGGGAGAAAATAGCAGTTGGGATAGAGATTTGAATCCAAATACCTCAACCGCTCCACTTGTTCTCTTTGGTCCCTCCCCTATGGTCCCTCCCTGACACGCTCTACACCAACAACGTCGTAAAAAAGTGAATGGACAGTCCCAACAGCCAATAAGAACAGAGAATCGGAGCCTTTGGTCAAAGTGTACAGCTCATGTTAACTTTGACCAATCAGAAATCATACACCCCAGCTTTAATGCTAAGTTAATGCTATTAATGGTTAGTTAATGTGTAGTTAATGCCTTTTTCGTTTGCTCAGACACATTCGCCATATAAACATATCATTGGGAAATTTTGCCACTTGATTATTTAGGCAAAACATTTAAAAAAAAAATTTAAAGCACTGGTCAATTTTGAGATTTCTTTTGTCTGTTTCTCTTCCACAACATGTCTTCTTTCACACTAGAATAAATCAAAGGTCCACAATGTACATTCAGGTGTTTATTTGACTAAACCTTGTCTGTTTGCGTCTGTATATTTCCCCTATACAACCATCTTTAACAGACAATGTCTCGACGTTATTTTTTTTTAAATAAAATCAACTTCTCTAGGACTTATATCACGCAAAGTTTAATGATGATATCTGGAAGTTAAGCATGTAACTCTATCCTGTTGCTCCTATAATGTATCTAAAACGTCCAGGTTTATGACAGACAGACAGACACACAGACAGACACAGAATCACACTCACAAGTGATTTTAAGACAAACTGAACACACACACGCAGGCACGCAGGCAGGCACGAACGCACGCACGCACACACACACACACACACAAGCAGACACACAAGTATGCACATGCAGGCAGGCAGGCAGGCAGGCAGGCAGGCAGGCAGGCGCACACACACACACACACACACACACAGACACACACACATACAAACACACAGACACACACACACTCTGATCTATATACCAGCGTCTATGCGAGTGAGACAAACATTTTTATGGGTGATGAACTCACTATGAACTGAAAGTTTTATGATCAGAGAATTATCACGCTGCAATCTCAACCCATTCCATTCCTAGTAACATATCTACATTTTTTACGACTGTTAATGTTGATTTATGAGTTTTTCTGTATATTTTTATCACTTCTTGGTGATTTTGGAGACACTAAAAGCATAGATAGTGTCTAAAATGTGTGCATAACTTTATCAAATGCATTCTAAATCTTCAGTTTCATGCATGACAACTCATAACTATTTTATTAAAGTTTAATAAATGTATAGTATTCATAGTAAAAGTGATTAAAATATATAAGAAAAATATAAATAATAACTTTAAATTATCAGAATTACGAAATACTAGGTGTAAATAATATATTTGTATTACGTAAAGGTGCCACGAGGTACTTTTAAATATTTCTGAAACAATCTCATTTTTCCTCTGATGATCATAAATTACATGTAACAGCAAACGAGACCATCAGTGCAAAGAATGCTATTTTTGTACAGTTTTTCTTGAAGCCTTTGTCATGGGTATACGCTCACCCAGGAACAACAGCTGGCATAGTAAAAACACTACCGCTTTTGTCCAAAGGGGGCGCAAGAATTAACACAAACTGAAAGTTCCTCGGAGACACTTTGAAAGTTTTATCTGAAACATTGTTTTAATATCTCCGAAGTGACTTATAAGTTATTTTGACAAACTGTGACGATTTTCAATTTTATGAAATCAAACTTTTCCTGGCAGAGCCGTGAATCCATCGTCCAAGGTTACAGACCTCTTCTGCGTGTGTTTGTGTGTGTGTGTGTGTGTGTGTGTGCGTGTGTGTCTGCTTCTGTGTGTGTGTGTGTGTGCGTGTGTCTGCTTCTGTGTGTGTGTGTGTGTGTGTGTGTGTGTGTGTGTGTGTGTGTGTGTGTGTGTGTGTGTGTGTGTGTGTGTGTGTGCGTGTGTGAAGAGATCATATGCTCTGAATTTGAGTTATAAATCTCCCCATATGAGCCGGTAAGTCTTTCTCCCTCGAGGACAAAATGTAGCTGTGAACGTGTCAAATGCATTCTACGATATGTCAAAGAAAACCGCAAAAGACTGATTAGAATTAAGTCGAGACACTGCAGGTGAATGTGTGTGTGTGTGTGTTCAGTTTGTCTTAAAATCATTTGAGAGTGTGAGTGTGTTTCTGTGTCTGTCTGTCTGTCTGTCTGTCTGTCTGTCTGTCTGTCTGTCTGTCTGTCTGTCTGTCTGTCTGTCTCTGTGTGCGGGTGAGCGAATGTGTGCGCGCATGTGAGTGAGTGAGTGAGTGTGTGTGTGTGTGTGTGCGTGCATGTGAGTGAGTGAGTGAGTGAATGTGAGTGAGTGAGTGTGTGTGTGTGTGTGTGTGTGTGTGTGTGCAAGCGAGTGTGTGTGTGTGAGTGAGTGTGTGTGTGTGTGTAGGTTGTTGTTGTGACTCACGTTGAAGGCATGGAGACTTTAAAGAGATGATAAGTGCTGATCTGAGTCACAGTCTAAACGTCTACGGGTTCTAAAATAGAAAATGATTTGAAAAAGAATTTGCAACAACAACAATTCTTCTCTTATGATTAATACAGTACACACACACACAAACACACAGACAGACAGACAGACAGACAGACAGACAGACAGACAGACAGACACACACACACAGACAGACTCACACTCCATGGGATGCAAAACAAAAACCCTGAATCTCTTGTCGTCACATACACACACAGGTTAACAGTTTGTTATCTATTTTAGAATTCACTCATTATGAAAAATTTATGATTTTTTTCTTGGTTCCACAACATTAATATTGGACTCGAGACTCGTGTGTGTGTGTGCGCTGAAAGAATGCGTCTCGGCTCTGTAAACTGGTGTGTAAACAAAGGGACCCACTGCACCTGGCAACATACCCGTTTACAGAGCGGGTATGTTGTCACTTAATTTACTTAATTACCATCTATCTATCTATCTATCTATCTATCTATCTATCTATCTATCTATCTATCTATCTATCTATCTATCTATCTATCTATCTATCTATCTATCTATCTATCTACGCTAAGTATTAACACTTGATTTTTATTGAACAGATCATGAGGGGGGATTCTACATGCTCAAATTTAGCAAATGGACGTGTCCTTTCTTTCACCTACTTTCAAGTTACCGTTAATTATTTAAAAGGGACATGTGGAGTGAGAACGATGGCTAATTGGGATTAACCACAGAATGCAACCTGTCCCTATTGTGGCTTTTACAACTTGCTCTGCCCTAGTTTAAGACAAGCTCTGGGATCAACAAAATGTCTTACTAGAACAATGTACTACTTACTTACTATCTATCTGCAGGGCTGTACGCTTATTTTTTTAGGTGGTAGCACTGGTGCTAGGAAGCAAAAAAATTCAGTAGCACAAAAATAAATTTGGTAGCACACAAAGTATGATCGAAAACTTGCATGACCCTAACCCTTGCATTTCGCTCTAATTACCTTTGAGCCTGTCATGTTGGTCTCAATTGAGATTCTCAATTAATATTATATCCTAGTGTGCAGTAATAATTATGGAAAAATTAATAGGGGTGCACTGATTGCAATTTAGACAAAAGAATCTAACCTGCCAATTGCAATTTTTTGCTGATTCATAATTATTATTATTATAATGTCCTTCTGTTAATTAAAACCAAACTTTAAAACATTAAACATAGCCTATTAAATAAATAAGTATACATATTGGTACAATTTAGGATAAATTAAATAGGTTGTTGTGAATGTGTTGGGAGTAGCTTTTCAGTGGCTTATTTAAAACTTTGTTTAAATAGACTAGGCTACTGTTGACTGCTCGCTGCAGCTGAATGAGTTGCCTTTCAAGCTAGAAAAAACCGCTAACTTCCTGTTCTTACCGGCTTCAAAATAAAGGTCAACTCACGTTTGGCTAGTAACAGGCTTTTAATGTGAAGGCGCACAGGAAAAGTTCTGTTTGTACACGCGCTAACTTAACTGCGGTAATGTGCCGTCTCCTTCTGGTAATTACCGTTGGTGAAGTTTTTATACCTAGAATCGCTGCACGAGCACAGATCCCGAGGACACTTATCTTTCACCAGCCAAAGTGGAGGGTTGACTCAATAACTTACTTGCCTAAGTCTACATTTACCCCCATTTGGAGTGTTAATGTAGAGCCCTCTAAGCAGTGTTGTGCATCTCTCCTCTGTGTTTCAAAGACAGCCTCTCCTCATTAGCAGCCTGTCGCACGAGTGCGAATGGATTTGTATTCATCATCGCACGTGATCAATTTCAGTAGCAAATGCGATCAAAACTGTCGCACTGTACAGCACTGCTATATCTATCTATCTATCTATCTATCTATCTATCTATCTATCTATCTATCTATCTATCTATCTATCTATCTATCTATCTATCTATCTATCCATCCATCCATCCATCCATCCATCCATCCATCCATCCATCCATCCATCTATCTATCTATCTATCTATCTATCTATCTATCTATCTATCTATCTGTGTGACAGCACACATGGTAAAAGGTATGGTTAGGATTAACAGGACAGCTGGGCCAAGGGAAGACTGAGGGAAGAAAAACCTCATTCATGATATTATAATAGTGATTTTATAATGATAAAAACGCTGGTTCTGTATGGGTGAAGTTCATGTGCGAATCAAGGCAGCTGAGACGATACTTTTGGGCAATATAGTGAAATGGTAAATGGACTCCACTTCAGTTATATAGATCTTTTTAGCCGATTTTCTCAGCCCCAAAGCACTTTACACTTCTTACCACAGTCACGCATTCATACACACACTCATACACCGATGGCAGTATACACAGGTGAAACTCGAAAAATTAGAATATCGTGCAAAAGTTAATGTATTTCAGTAATTCAACTTAAAAGGTGAAAATAATACATTATATAGACTCATTACATGCAAAGTGAGATATCTCAAGCCTTTATTTGTTGTAATAATTAAGAGTGTTATGGCTTACAGCTTATGAAAACCCCAAATTCAAAATCTCAGAACATTTCTTGTATGAATCGTGTATATGTGTGTGTGTGTGTTTTGGGTAGAGAGGGGGGGGCGTATTGTGTTCCCCTAAACGCTCCAGATGGTTAGTTAAGCCGCTGTCCGGCGCTCTTACGAGAGACAACGTCCCAACATGATTATTCATGAGAAGAAAAGTGATTATTATATTCATACGCTAAGGGCTTCAGCAACATGACGACTATGGGCCTCATGGCTATTCATGAGCTTTGGACTAATCCCATCTAACAGGCACAAGAAGGGGCATTTTGAGGGGGGGGGGTTGTTTCTTTAAAGCTGGGGTATATGATTTCTGATTGGTCAAAGTTAACATGAGCTGTACACTTTGACCAATCAGAGCGAGGCTCCGATTCTCTGTTCTTATTGGCTGTTGGGACTGTCCATTCACTTTGGCACCGACTTTGTTGGTGCAGAGCGTGTCAGGGAGGGACCATAGGGGAGGGACCAAAGAGAACAAGCTTAAGAATCATTTAGCGATAACCATCACATACTGGATCAACAAAGCTGTCTTTGAGGGGCATTTTGAGGGGGTAATTTTAAGGGTTAAGATAATAAACTTCTCTGCTTTCCCTGAAATCTCATATTGAATTTTCTCCATATATATATACAGTGTTGGAGACCTCTATAAGCCAGATGTCTAAACGGGGGGCTATGAGGGGGTGCTTTGAGGGAGTAATTTTAGGGTTAAGATGCCCCCCCCCCCCCAATCCTAAAGATGATCCTTACCTCCGTAATGAGTGAAGTGTACAGTGCCTCTGATTAATCCCTGTTTCTAGGTCAAAGCACAGTGAACGCATTTGAGCATCAAGAATGGACCGCTGATTAACACACACACACACTCTGCTGTGCTACTGTATGGGCTCCCAGGCATTAGTTAAACATGGCGGACACCTTTAAAACCTGCAGTGTGTAGAATTTTGGGTTTTATTTCCTAGCAGACTTTGTAGAAAATAATTATAATATCCATAAGTACGTTTAATTTAGTGCATAATAGCTGAACATTTTTTTTTAGATTTTTTTTAATTTTTAATTTTTTCATATTTCTGCATATTTTGGACCAAGGCCTAGTGCCGCCATCTTGAAAAGTCATAGTTGGAATGTCATTAGGTGCATTGTTTAGAATTTTGAATTGTTCTTGTCCTTGAAGGCCACTGTAGCTTCTGTTATTATTCAAAAGGGGTGGGGCTACCCAGGGAGCGTTGCATTCTAGAACTTTCTAGAACTTTCTTGATGATGTCATATTACACACTGCACCTTTAAGAGGGCAAATTCCTTCCTGAGAATTAGATTTAGGAAACTTTTGCATGTTGTGTGGACATTAGTTTAGGCTCTGAACATTAGACCTTCTGTGCAAATGAAACTAGGAGGGATGGTCTGGTAGGATCAGGCTAAATCCCGACTACTATAATACATTTTGATCGATAAAAAAGTTGATTTGGTCATTTAAAAAATCCCGACTACAGCTTTGAAACGGTTAAAACAAAATTCTCTCTTTCTCTCTCTAAGGGTTCTGAGTCCCTGTGCTACTGCCCCGTCTCTCCAGGGCACACACACACACACACACACACACACACACACACACACACACACACACACACACACACTGGGGGGCACGTATATATTCTCTCATTAGTGCAGATTTGGGGCCCTGGGGGGCACAAGTGTTGGAGTGTGTGATTGCCTCGACATTAAGGCGGCTGCAATTCTCCTGTCATGGCTGTTCTGATGAAGTGGTGGTGTGTGTGTGTGTGTGTGTGTGCGTGAGAGACTGTGTGTGTGTGTGTGTGTGTGTGTGTGTGTGTGTGTGTGTGTGTGCGTGCGTGAGAGACTGTGTGTGTGTGTGCGTGTGTGTGCGTGTGTGTGCGTGTGTGTGTGTGTGTGTGTGTGAGAGACTGCGTGTGTGTGTGTGGGGATATATACACTGGGCTCTTGTTCATGGACCTTTTTGTGGAATTTAAAGGTGGAGTCAGCGATTCTGGAGAATGCTTGTTCTCAATTTCTTTTTAACAAGTTATAAATCTGACTGAAAAGTTACTGGTTAATTGTTGTTGTTTACAGCAGCAGGGCCCACAGTTTAGTTTACAAACATATTCTAGTCTCACGTTTGGCTCAAGGTTCCTCAAAATAATTCATAGTTTTGATTTATGATGATAGAATTATTCAACACTAAGAATTACATGTAGAGAAAATATGTTTAGTAAACTAACTGCAGGCTCTGTGAATGTAAACAAATCCCCTCCTCTGAAACTGCACAGTGCACCTTTAAGTGGATGTACAAAGCATTCAAGATTCCAACAAGTGAGCCACTAGAAGTGTTGTAAATGAACTCATTAACATTTAGAATGACTATAGCCATTTTTTTGCACTAAACCGGTACGAATACATCCTACATCCTATCCTTATTGACTGCCTTTTTGCACAACTAACTTTTTTATTTATACTGAGACTTTTCTGCTGACTCCATCTTTTTATATATCATTGTCTATTTTGTCTATTTTTAGTGTTAGGAATTGTCTGGTCTATTTGTTTGTCTGTACACTTTTTATCTGTTCACCGCGGGATATTGGGAAAGGTCTTCTTGATTCTCTTACATGTCTTGTACAGGTGAAGTTATTAACAACAAAGCTGACTTGAACTTGAGTTGAGAAGCATTTCAAGGTGATAGTTTGAGCCCAGCCACATCTGAGCGGTTTGCCTCATGTCAGTCCTCCCAGGTCAAGCTGTCACACACTGAAACTCAGTCTCATTAACACGCTGTACTTTAAGAGAGATTGGGGTTTGGACACTGAGGGTAAAAGGTGCAGTGTGTAATATGACATCATCAAGAAAGTTCTACAAAGTTCTAGAATGCAACGCTCCCTGGGTAACCCCAACCCTTTAGAATAATAACAGAAGCTACAGTGGCCTTCAAGGACAAGAACAATTCTAAATTCTAAACAATGCACCTGATGACATTCTAACTATGACACTTTCAAGATGGCGGCACTAGGCCTTGGTCCAAAATATGCAGAAATATGGACATATATGAGACCCTTTCTAAGGGAAAAAAAAAATATTAAAAACATTTTTTTCAGCTATTATGCACTAAATTAAATGTACTTATGGATATTATAATTACTTTCTACAAAATCTGCTAGGAAATTAAACCCAAAAGTCTACACACTGGGGGAATGTTTTGAACGTATACAGCTCTGGAAAAAAATAAGAGCCCGCTCCAAATGTTCAGTGTCTCTCGTTTTACTATTTATAGGTTTATCTTTGAGTAGAATGAACATTTTGGTTTTATAATGTAAACAACTGACAAAATTTCTACCAAATTTTTGGTTCAGAGTATTGAAAAAAACTAATGTTGAGATAATGTCCGTTAAAGATGGTTGTATAGGAGAAATATACAGACGCAAACAGACAAGGTTCAGTCAAATAAACACCTGAATGTACATGTAGGAAGTTTGATTTATACTAGTATGAAAGAAGACATGTTAGGGAAGATAAACAGCCAAAACAATTCTAAAAATGTACCATGAGGTGTTTGAAAAAAACAATAATTTTGCCCACAGTGTCTTTCCTACAACAAAAGTCTTGAGTCACCCAATGTGTGTGTGTGTGTGTGTGTGTGTGTGTGTGTGTGTGTGTGTGTGTGTGTGTGTGTGTGTGTGTGTGTGTGTGTGTGTGTGTGTGTGTATGTGTGTGTGTGTGTGTGAATCCCCCTGACATTACATCATGCGTCGGCTACGCTCTTAAAGGCACGGCGTCGCAGTCTGATAATCTCTATGAGTGACTTCACCACAACTCAATGTAATTAAGGAGCTTAGGGGAATTTGAGCAGCATTACAAAACAGCATTATTGTTCTTAAGGTGGATTTGGTGTGTGTGTGTGTGCGTGTGTGTGTGTGTGTGTGTCACCTCTAGTGTGTGTGTGTGTGTGTGTGTGTGTGTGTGTGTGTGTGTGTCGCCTCTAGTGTGTGTGTGTGTGTGTGTGTGTGTGTGTGTGTGTGTGTGTCGCCTCTAGTGTGTGTGTGTCGCCTCTAGTGTGTGTGTGTGTGTCGCCTCTAGTGTGTGTGTGTGTGTGTTGCCTCTAGTGTGTGTGTGTGTGTGTGTGTGTGTGTGTGTGTGTGTGTGTGTGTGTGTGTGTGTGTGTGTGTGTGTTGCCTCTAGTGTGTTTGTGTGTGTGTGTATGTGTGTGTGTCGCCTCTAGTGTGTGTGTGTGTGTGTGTGTGTGTGTGTGTGTGTGTCTATAATCACCTAAAAAGATTATCTGAAAAGCCGAGTGATTTATGAGCGAGTTGATTTTCCTAGAAGAGTTCAGGATTCTGCTGCTGTAAATATTATTGGTTTTAATCTGGTAATAAATTAAGTTACTTTATTAGTCAATGGTTACATTGAATTCCGTCTTTTCTCATCTCCCCTCTCAAGTTCCCACACTGCAGAGGGGGTCAGAGCGCAGGGTCAGCCATAGTACAGCGCCCCTGGAGCAGTTTGGGGTTAAGTGTCTTGCTCAAGGACACAATGGTAGAGATGGTGGGCACCGTAGATGTAATAGCAGCCACCACTATAGTTTTACTACTAACACCCTCCTGTCCGGTGCCGGGGATTCAACCAGAGACTTCATGGTTACTGGGAGGAGGAACCAGAGACCTCATGGTTACTGTGAGGAACCAGAGACCTCATGGTTACTGGGAGGAGGAACCAGAGACC
>OX442372.1:1475735-1478235 GCA_949357725.1 Hyperoplus immaculatus | reverse complement strand
GTACATATGTGGGTTTGGGTCTGTTAGCTGCACTTACAACGCCAGTGGGAGGCGGTATGTGAGGTGACTTGTAGTCCACTGTTGTAGCAAATGTGCAACTATACCAGAACTAGGCACGCAGTAAATACGTACACATATCATATCCATACATTATCAGTGTATTAGTAAACATGAATATATCAATAACTATAGTACAATTAACAAATATCAGACATTTCCTGTTTCAGATATTGCACTGCATTTTGATTAATACATGTAATTGAGACTTCAAGTATATTTGAGTCAAATAATTATACTGAAAAAATACTAGATGTCAAAAATAGACTTTGTAGCTTCCAAGGTTGCATTTAAACTAATTGTTACTCAAGATTAAGAATAAAAATACATATGTTGATAGTCAGCGAGAGTCCTTTAACATCTGCCTTGAACTGAATTCATGTTGTTAGTCATGTTATTTGATTAAAACATTCTAATTATGCAATATCCATTAACAATAATCACCATTCATATAAATGTTTTTCCCCCTACAGGCATATAGATAGCAACCATAAGCTGGTGAGATGGAGGATGGTGTTTCACGGCTGCGTTGACGGCTTTAGCCGTACCATCATTTATTTGCAGTGCCTCAATAACAACAGGGCAATAAGTGTTTTGAGTCTGTTTAGCGTTGGTGTACACAACTTTGGTCTACCCTCAAGAATACGCTGTGACCATGGCATGGAGAATACAGGAGTTGCAAGATATATGCTAGAGAGAAGAGGATTAAATAGAGGCAGTGTCATCACTGGGCGAAGTGTCCATAATCAGCGAATAGAACGGCTGTGGGCAGAGCTTAACAGAGTTGTCTCATTTCATTATAGTAACCTTTTTACCTTCATGGAAAATGAGGGCATATTGGATTCTACAAATGAACTCCATTTGTTTTGCCTTCACTACATCTACTTACCAAGAGTTCAAAGGTCAGCGGCTGAGTTCCAAAATCAGTGGAACCACCATGGATTATCTACAGAAGGTGGACAAACTCCTCTACAGCTGTGGCAGAGAGGAGTTCTGAACAGTGCTGGAGTAGGAAACCTGGCCATTGATGACATTTTTGAAAGGACTTCAAATGAGACTTTTGGAATCAATGAAGGCCCCCACCTACCATTTCAGACAGAAAACAACATTGTCGTTCCGGCAAATGACTTTAATGTAAATCGAACCATTATGGACATAATTCAAGAAGCATTTGTCCCATTGAGTGATGATGGTAATCATGGCATACAATTATTTGTAGGTCTGGTGAATGTTCTTAGTGAACGGTAAACACTCTTGCTGGAAATACTTGGTTTGCAGAAGACATTAAGTGGCAAGGAACTTTTAAGCACACTTTGTTTTGTAACAGAATAAAAGCAACCGTTAAAACATCTGTTTGTTTGTTTTTGTACCACTGTGTCACAACACCTTAATTTTTTTCCTAATTACTCAGTCAGAACAAGTAAATGGGTATAATGGTTAATAAGTATTGAAAACGTGTTCTTTAAGATTTACTTTTTTCCTGAACTTTGCTTTTCTTAACTAACAAAGACAGAAGTGGTTGTTCCAGCTCAAACATCATGATAGTGCATGTGCGAGACTATGATAGTGTATGTGCGAGACTATGATAGTGCATGTGCGAGACTATGATAGTGCATGTGCGAGACTATGATAGTGCATGTGCGAGACTATGATAGTGTATGTGCGAGACTATGATAGTGCATGTGCGAGACTATGATAGTGTATGTGCGAGACTATGATAGTGTATGTGCGAGACTATGATAGTGCATGTGCGAGAGTATGATAGTGTATGTGCGAGACTATGATAGTGCATGTGCGAGACTATGATAGTGCATGTGCGAGACTATGATAGTGCATGTGCGAGACTATGATAGTGCATGTGCGAGACTATGATAGTGCATGTGCGAGACTATGATAGTGCATGTGCGAGACTATGATAGTGCATGTGCGAGACTATGATAGTGCATGTGCGAGACTATGATAGTGCATGTGCGAGAGTATGATAGTGCATGTGCGAGAGTATGATAGTGTATGTGCGAGGTTATGAGGGTTTGATAGTGCATGTGCGAGACTATGATAGTGAATGTAAGAGAGTATGATAGTGAATGTAAGACCAAGTATGAAATATGTCCTAAACGGCCTCTCATATGTGAGCGAGGGGTCCCACAGCTTAGGGCAGTGGGTGTACATAATCTATGTATAATTCAAATAGTTAAATGTTCCTCTAAAGCGTTCACAAAGATTATTAATCAGCTCCTGCATTCTCACAGGCGTTTAGACAATGTGTGTGTGTGTGTGTGTGTGTGTGTGTGTGTGTGTGTGTGTGTGTGTGTGTGTGTGTGTGTGTGTGTGTGTATGTGTGTGCATACGTGTGTGTGTGTGTGTGTGTGTTAGTGTAAGTGTGCATACGTGTGTGTGTGTGTGTGTGTGGTTTAAATGGATGGCAAAAGAACGGGCTTGGGAA
>OX442372.1:1463235-1465735 GCA_949357725.1 Hyperoplus immaculatus | reverse complement strand
CCACATCCCCACCCACACACACACACACACACACACACACGAAGCCAAACCACCAAACGCTGGAGTTAAGTGTGAGCAGAGACGCAGTTTCCTCTCTGAAATCACCCCAAGATGCAGGACATCTACCAGACATTATCATGACATTTCATTTTGCTTGGAGCATCCACACACACACACACACACACACACACACACACACACACACACACAGCGGTTTGTGTTCCAGGCAGATACCGGTGTCAACATTTCACTGCATTTTATTTTTTTTAAGATAATTTTTTGGCATTTTCAAGCTTTATTTGACAGTACAGAGTTGAAATGGGGAGACAGAGAGAGAGAGAGAGAGAGAGAGAGGGAGAGAGAGAGAGAGAGAGAGAGAGGGGGGATGACCTGCAGTAAAGGTCCACGGGTCGGATTCGAACCCACGACCACTGCAACGAAGGCCGGAGCCAATATGGTACGCGCTCTATCCACTACGCCACCGGAGCGCCCCGACACTTTATTTTTATTAAATTACGTGTTATTTTACAAACTAGTGCCTTTTTATGCTTTTAATGTGTTAGAAAGCGGGAACATTTATCTTCCATAACATGTCTTCTTTCATACTAGTATAAATCAAAGGTCCAAAATGTACATTTAGGTGTTTATTTGACTAAACCTTGTCTGTTTGTGTCTGTATCTCTCTTTCAGATATTTCTAAAAAACTTCAGACACTAATATGTTGCATAATAAAAAAAAAATTAGATAAAGATTTTAACTGGAATGGAGAAGCAGAGGGCGATACAAGGAATGTGTCGGTGGAAAACCAGGTTGAAAGGTTCCTGAGAAGCAAAGGCATTAGTCTGGATCTGGAGAACGTGGAGTCTTGTTTTCTTCTCCCGAAGGGAAAATTCGGCAAAAAGCGTGCTGTCATTCTGAAATTTGTGAGTAGAAAGCATAAGATAAATCTGCTCCGTCAAGGCAAAAAGCTTAAAGGTGAACAAATTGGAATGAGTGAAAACTTAACCAAGAGAAATGCTAATTTGGCCTACCAAGCGAGAGGGCTAAACAAATGTGGACGGGTCCAACAAACATGGACAAGAGATGGAAGAATCTTTATCAAATCGAATGGAGCTACACCCGAAGAAGCTAAAATTGTGCAAATCAGAACGGAGGAGGATCTGGTTCAATTCCGGAGGGAAGAGGACCTGATCAACCCAAGCAATGGAGAATGAGCAACACAACTGATGGGATAAATTATCATGAAAGTCTGGAGTTATTAGCTCATCTTTACGAGGAACCTACATCATCGGACCCAAATGACATTAAACAGTGGCTAACTAAATCCTTGAAAAATGCTTGTGGGACATAGTAAACACAGTGTTCAGAAATGATAGCAAAATTATCCTCAGTATTTCCATGAAAATAACATTAAGTTTGAAAACATGAATACTGCGGCGAATGAACTAAACAAATTTGTTGTTATGGTTGGACCGAATTTGGCTATGGGTATCCGTGACAGGTGTTTGGGGGAGTCTTGGGAAAAGGAAGAGTCTCTTCAACACTCCATGTTTTTAAAGCCAGTCAAGGCCAACCAGATTAGTGAGATTTTACTGGGAATGCAAGCAAAGACCTCAAGAAATGAAAATAATAAAATCAGTGCAAGAAAGTATTCTTCAACCTTTTTGGGTTTGAATGAGATGTGTTTAGACTACCAGATAATGACATTGAAAAGGCCACAATAAAAGGGCAAAACAAACTGCTTTAAAATCATCAAAAACAAAAAAAAACAAAAAAAACAAAACAACAACAACAAAATTGTGTGTTTTCTTTCTTTTTTACTTTTCAATTCTGTAACAGTAAATGTGTATCTGTGTATCTGAATCTGAATCTGATGAAAATGGGGGCGGGACTCGATAAGCCTCAGGCTTCTTCCGTCACCCTTCGGACAACACAAAGTATGATGTATGATGTGAAAGAGATAATTGTGTATTGTGTGGAATTGTCCGAAAGAATTAAAAAAAAAAAAAAAAAAAAAAAAAAAAAACCCCGGCTTCATCCAACGTCTAGATTTTTGGTTTATAATAAATAATAAAACATTTCTGGTAAAAGTTGCAATACATTTTGTTTATTGTTTTAATGTCAGTTATCAACTGGCAAAGTTTCATGATGATATCTCTAACTCTTCCCCTGTTCATTCGCCTTCAGTGTCTGTAGCCTTCAATATAACTGTGTAAATAGTCCTTTATTTTCAGAACAAAACACACACACACACACACACACAGATAAAGACACACACACACACACACACACACACACACACACACACACACACACACACACACACACACACACACACACACACACACACACATAAAGACACACACACACACACACAGATAAAGACACACACACACACACACACACATTATTTTCAGGAAAGGCTTTAGGTGCGTCTACGCAGATTATCAACATGTGTAAACCAGACAGGACTGTGTCACTGTCACATTTTCCAAACCAC
>OX442372.1:1458235-1460735 GCA_949357725.1 Hyperoplus immaculatus | reverse complement strand
TTTTTTCTTTACTTTTAAACGGGGCCATTGTGGTGACAAAAGGCGACATGCATAATATGAAACGTATTCCCAGGCCGGCACAGTTAAAAATCCATTCTAGAACTGTTTACGAAGCGCAAAACAATAGGGCTGGGAGGTCACGCCTGTTAACCGCTTGATTTATTAGACAAATGTCAAATAGAAAGATTTGGCAGGCATGCAGCGCTGTGTGTGTGTGTGTGTGTGTGTGTGTGTGTGTGTGTGTGTGTGTGTGTGTGTGCGTGCAGCGCGGACAGGGGAGTTTAGTTGAATAGATACACACTTAAAAATCTATTATTTTTTACCGTTATACTCAGGACAAAAGAGGGTTGGAGATGTGCTGTGTGTGTGTGTGTGTGTGTGTGTGTGTGTGTGTGTGTGTGTGTGTGTGTCAAAGGGGTAAGAGATGTGCTGGCACTGGGCTGCTGCCTTCACTCATCTCCTTGTCTTCAAAATGAGCCAATTTCCATAAGCGATTGGAGGGACAATGTCTTTAAACAAGCGTGGACTGCACGGGCACAATGGCCCAAAACTGTCTATCTCTGTGTCTGTCTGTCTGTCTGTCTGTCTGTCTGTCTGTCTATCTCTCTCTCTATTCCTCTGTCTATCTCTCTGCATGTCTGTCTGTCTGTCTGTCTGTCTGTCTGTCTGTCTGTCTGTCTGTCTATCTATCCATCCATAGATTGGATGTCGCTTGGAGCTGTGGTATTGTTTGATGTTGTTTTTGATGTTTTACAATAAAAGAATGTATGAAGAAGCTTTTGATATCAAGGTGCTTTGATTAGAACACCAATACACTAAACATTATGTTGAGTATCATGTTGCACTCACCATTTCATCTTGTGTTAAAGGTGGAGTCAGTGATTCTGGAGAACGCTCGTTGTCAAAATCCTTTTCTGCAAATCAGTGAATATCTCCTCACGATCTGCCAATCTGTTCGTACTGTTGTGTGCTGAAAATGAAAGCAGAACGGTGTTAATACACAGGCATGTAAACAAAGGGGACCACCATAGGCAGCAACATGCCCGTTTACAGAGCCTAGGCTGTGAATGAACACTGGATTTGTTTTTGCGCCAGTGTGGGGGCGACATCAGTTTGTAAACGCTGCCATACTGAGAAATACAGAGGGAGATTTGTAGGAGCTGATAGGCCTAATCAACTTTGTGTCAACTCGTTTGGCGATGGCTTGAATGCAACCGACATTAATTTATATAAAAAAGTTACGCACTATAGCTTTAAAGGATGATTTTGTGCAGCAGAAATTCCCGGTTGTTTCAGCCTAACGTCTGTCAGGAGATCAGACTAGTAAAGATTTCTACACCGGACTTTTATTGAACATTTTTCAGAGATATATTGTACTGAGCTCAAATGCATCATTCACACCAGCTGTAGAACACTTCAGAGTCTAGAACATCCTGACGTGATCACACACACACACACACACACACACACACACACACACACACACACACACACACACACACACACACACATGATGACAGCATTACACAGCAAGAGAGACACTAAAAATTAAATGCAATACACAAACGGTAACTGGAGAAATGTACTTATAAACTTATAAATACCACAAGACCCTGAAGGAACATAATCACAAGCACACACACACACACACACACACACACACACACACACACACACACACACACACACACACACACAGACACAGACACACACACACACACACACACACACACACACTGGAGATAAATCCTAAAAAAAACTAAATTAACTTTGCATATGTTGAAAGCAATAAAAAAAAGCGGAAACGGTCTTAAACTCAACAGATTGCTTCACATGCTCATAAACACACACACACACACACACACACACACACACACACACACACACACACACACACACACACAACGAACATGAACTACATTTTCTCTACACGAAAAAACTAAATATCTATTTTTCTTAAAACTATTCTATAGCCTTTTGTGATCCAATGATATTGAACTAAGATTAGTTAGTGTTACCAGCGAAAAGCAAGAAGTCTTGGGAACACAACTAGAAAAATGCTGCAAAAGAAATTTAATATACAATTTGACATTCAATTCAATTAGATTATCTCGGTTCTGATTGTAAAATAAATAATCGATTATAAAACGAAAGAAAGAAAATGTAGCAGATCTAGACTGTGGTTAGTGACACAGCCTGGTTTGAGTTAGTGAACCATCGTACCCATGGTTAAAGGTGCTACGAAGAACTTTTAAATATTCGTGAAACAGTCTCATTCTTCCTCTGATGATCATAAATTAAATGTTACAGCAAACGAGACCATCAGTGCAAAGAATGCTATTTTCATATAGTTTTTCTTAATGCCTTTGTCATGGGTATACGCTCACCAAGGAACAACAGCTGGCGTAGTAAAAACACTACCGCTTTTGTCCAAAGAGGGTGGCAAGAATGAACACAAACTGAAAGTTCCTCGGAGCACCTTTAAAACAAACAAACTTTA
>OX442372.1:1443235-1445735 GCA_949357725.1 Hyperoplus immaculatus | reverse complement strand
GCGCTCAGCGCTGTCTGCCCTGACCATTACAAACCCAAAACAACACATTGGATTACATATCAAAACATTGTCCTTGAAGGCCACCGTAGCTTCTGGAAATTCTCTATAATCTCACCACTAGATGACGCAAAAATACTTCAATATTACACACTGTACCTTTAAAGGCCTACTTCACCGGTTGGAATATGAAAGTGTATTGAACTCGGAGATCCTATGTAGTATAAATGTGCAAAAAAATTGAAATCGGATCATCCTAGCCTGAGAAAAGGCAGAAAGAGTGTTTTATGGTCTCACTGTCTAACCCTACATTTTCCTTACTGTGACATCACAGTAAGGGTCAGGATTAACAGGACAGCTGGGCCAAGGGAAGACTAAGGGAAGAAAAACCTCATTCATTATATTATAATAGTTATTTTATAATGATAGAACGCTGGTTCCATATGGGTGAAGTATTCCTTTAAGTTCACGGATTTGAAGACAATTTGTTTTTATCCGGTGTTAATACACAGCCTAGGCTCTGTAAACTGGCTGGCAGGTAAACAAAGGGGCCCACCGTAGCTAGCAACATGCCAGGTTACAGAGCCTAGGCTGTGTATTAACACTGGATTTATTTGTTTCAGCACACACACAGTACAGACAGGTAGCAGATCATGAGGAGATATTCACTGATTTTGAGACTGTAATTTTGCCAACAAGCGTTCTCCAGAATCACCGACTGCACGTATTTTGCAACCTCTTTAAATTTAAATTTTTCTTCAGAAACATATTAGAAAAATCACAGAACGCAAAAAGAAAATGTTATTATAGAAAAATATATTTCTCCACATTCAAAGTTTCTCCGAGGAGCTTTCATTTTGTGTTAATTCTAGCGCCCCCTTTGGACAAAAGCGGAAGTGTTTTTACTATACGCCAGCTGTTGTTCCTGGGTGAGCGTATACCCATGACAAAAGCATTGAGAAAAACTATATAAAAATAGCATTCTTTGCACTGATGGTCTCATTTGCTGTTACATGTAATTTATGATCATCAGAGGAGAAATGAGACTGTTTCAGAAGTATTCAAAAGTTCCTCGTAGCACCTTTAACATAAGTCTTAAAATGAGTCCTAGAAATAGTGGGTTTCTGGGTGGTGGTATAACACACCTTTGAGTCAGTGTTGTGAGGTTGGCTGTGTGTGTGTGTGTGTGTGTGTGTGTGTGTGTGTGTGTGTGTGTGTGTGTGTGTGTGTGTGTGTGTGTGTGTGTGTGTGTGTGTGTGTGTGTGTGCGTGTGAGTGTGTGTGTGTGTCTCTCTCTCTCTCTTTTGATGTGAGATAACTTTCATAGTCCCTATAAGAATACACACACACAAGCAGAAATATCTCACTGTACATCTCAGCAGCCCCTTCCGCTCGGTTCTTAACCCGAAATTCAACTGTAGCCTTCTTTGTTACTCTCTGAAAACCCAAACGAAACACAATTGAAAAGTTGGCAGCGGCCTGACAGATACATAGTAACGTAATATGCCACGGTTTTCTTTTAAAACACTATCTGAGGCAAGGCGGCTTTTGTTAAAACGTTTGGGACAATGGAGCCACTGTGTTAGGAAAGCACACAGGTTGATTTACCACCTTTTAAGTCCAGAAACCGGACACCGCAGATTTTCTCTATGCGTTTAGTTTGCGGACGAACTTTGTGTTTTTTACAAGGTTGTGTGTGTGTGTGGGGCGGGGGGGGAGGGGGGGGGGAGTGTGTGTGTGTGTGTGTGTGTGTGTGTGTGTGTGTTTGTGTGTGTGTGTGCGCAAGGCAGCTAGGGAAAGCCCCCAAGGTAACAATCTGAATTTTATTTTGTAGAATATAGTGGAGTCTTAAATTTTTCCTGGGTAGATTATGGATTTTTTATTTTAAAAATCTAAAATACTATGTATAGGTCTGAGAAAAAAAAATTTTTAGCCATGTTTTTAAGAAGAAAATGTCTCATAAATCAGACCGTGAACAACCTGTGAACAAATCCTTCTGTAATAACCTTCAGAATAGTGCTGAGAATGATTATGGAAAGTTTAGCTGATGTAAGTGCTTTAGAAGTTGAGATTTCCGGTTCAGAGCATTGAAAGAAAATGTTGAGATATTGTCCGTTAAAGATGGTTGTATAGGAGAAATATACAGACGCAAACAGACAAGGTTTAGTCAGATAAACACCTGAATGTACATGTTGGACCTTTCATTTATACTAGTATGAAAGAAGACATGTTATGGAAGAGAAATAGACAAAATAATTTAGAATCGACCAGTGCTTGAAAAAATTACTTTTTTGCCTGCCATGTCCATAAACGGAGAAGTGAAAATCTTTTATATAAGTGTTGAATTGTTTTGACCAAATTGAGTATTTCAAAGTTGTGTGTGTGTGTGTGTGTGTGTGTGTGTGTGTGTGTGTGTGTGTGTGTGTGTGCGTGCGTGTGTGTGTGTGTGTGTGAGTATTTCTAGTATTTGAAAACATATTCCTGTGGTCTGAGGGCTTGTTTAG
>OX442372.1:1425000-1430000 GCA_949357725.1 Hyperoplus immaculatus | reverse complement strand
AAAACTTGAAGGTTAAAATGACGTATGAATGAAAAGTGATGATGACAAAAGATAATTAGGTCGCTCAAATGTTTTGGAAGTTTTTCTTCAAACCTGTTGTTTTGAAATTGTGTGTGTGTGTGTGTGTGTGTATGTGTGTGTGTGTGTGTGTGTGTGTGTGTGTGTGTATGTGTGTGTGTGTGTGTGTGTGTGCGTGCGTGCGTGTGTGTATGTGTGTGCGCGTGTTTGTGTGTGTGTGTGATTTGTTTTGTCATAAAGTGGAATCGATTCATAACAGAGATATTCAAACTGAAACTTCTCGCCAAAGATTTTTGCGGTTGGAGAAAAGCTAAGTGCTGCTGCCAGTCACTCCTAATTATTTCCATATTAATTCTCTCCACACACACACACACACGCACACACTCCCACACACACACACGCACCCACTCCCACACACACACACACACACACGCACCCACTCCCACACACACACACACACACACACACACACGGCAATAACTCTTTCCTCTCACTATTCAAGAGCTCGTTTGTCATTCGTTGACCTCCGACACAAACATAATTTATAACAAATTGCTCAAACTGATTTATGAATTTAAACTTATTGTTTCATGTGGCGTGTGTGTGTGTGTGTGTGTGTGTGTGTGTGTGTGTGTGTGTGTGTGTGTGTGTGTGTGTTCAACAGTTGAAGTTGGAATAGAGTGACACCTTTGACTTATAGATGTCATCATTGATTACTGACATCAAAACAAACATTTTTATAGTGGGGCGCTCCGGTGGCGTAGTGGATAGAGCGCGTACCATATTGGCTCCGGCCTTCGATGCAGTGGTCGCGGGTTCAAATCCGACCCGTGGACCTTTACTGCAGGTCTCCCCCCCCCCCCCTCTCTCTCTCTCTCTCCGTCTCTCCATTTCAACTCTGTACTGTCTAATAAAGAAAATGCCAAAAAATAATCTTAAAAAAAAATAATAATAATTTAGAGTGAAATGTAAAATCTAAATGCATAGGTGACCGTATCTAACCTTAATATCTGTAGATCATTCTCTGGATTTGAACGGCTACGATTTCTCTTCTGAACAAAGGGGCTCTGGACCTTATTGTCTGTAACTACCTACATTTCAAGTTATTCAAGTGTTAAATGTGGTGTTCAGACAGGGACATTGATAGCAGTGTGTGTGTGTGTGTGTGTGTGTGTGTGTGTGTGTGTGTGTGTGTGTGTGTGTGTGTGTGTGTCCAGTATGTTTCTGCATCATCATTAAATATTTAGGTCACAAACGTCTGTCAAAACCAGCTAAAAGGAAAATTAGCTTTGAATAATTTATTCTAGACACTGCAGGTGAATAGAGAAACATTTTAACTTCTAGATATCACCATGAAACGTTGCCAGTTGATGACTGACATTAAAACAATAAATGTTTCTATTACAATACTTTCAGAAATAACAGTTTCAATAAATTTGTTTTAAAAAAATCTTAATTTCCTTTTTACTACATTGTCCAACTTTTTCAGCTTGTTTTTAAGAAGAAAATGTCTCATGAATCAGACAGTGAACAACATATGAACAACTCCTTCTGTAATAACCTTCAGAATAGTGCTGAGAATGATCATGGAAAGTTTAGCTGATGTAAGTGCTTCAGCTGTGTCTCAATTTTAATAAAATAAAACACAAAACATTTGACTAATAGCAGAAAGGTGAAAGGTCAACAGGCGTAACAAAATATCCCTGTGACCCTGAAGTGGTCAAGACTGACTCACTGCACACACACACACACACACACACACACACACACACACACACACACACACACACACACACACGCACACAGGTCTCTCTTATGACCTTAACTTTTATCTGCTCATTCTTCCGCTTCGATAAATTTTTTAATCAGCCCGTTGTCAAAATTTTGAAAAGTTTTTAAATATTAATGCTACACATTGCTATCAACAAACACACACACACACACACACACACACACACACACACACACACACACACACACACACACCAACACACACACACACACACACACTTTTCATAAGACTTATCCATCATGTTTGAAAAATGTCCCTTCATTCGTTCCTTGAAACTGATATATTTTCTTTAATAACTTTTTTAAAATTTCAGACGGATTCTTATTTCAGAGATGAAAGACTTTAATATAAATTCCCAGGGTGCACTTGGGGCGGAGTCATTTAAGACTTCAAGATCAATTTGTTACTAATAAAAAGTTCCCTGCGTTCCAAATCTCATACTCTTTCTTTTCTCTATACTACATACTACAGCTGATCATAAACAGTATGGAGTTAGGATGCAGTATGCTACAATTGGGACATACTTCACAGTTGTTTTCCGATCGCGCGAACACTAAAATCAAAAGTATTACACAATTATCAAAACCTCAAACTCGAGAAGCAAACCATTGGCCAAGATGTCTACCACTATATAAGCACAATGTCAGCCTCACACTTTTTGCAAAAACAATACACACAGGGATTTGCAAAACACTGAACACACTTTAATACATTAGACAGAGAAGTATATCATGATGTCACCTCATTGCAATGTTTCCAAAGCACTGACTGTCAAACTCCCAAAGACATGAGCCAGTCAGTAAACACAGGCATCAGGCAGGTGCACAAACACACGATTGCTTAATTCGAGACACAACAATCAGGTTTAAGCACTATAAAAATGCAGCAGGTAAGTTCACCTGCCTTCAACCAAAATGGAAAGAGTCAGAAGAAGAGTGACCCTGCATTCCAATCCCCATACTTCCCTACTATTTAGTACGCCAGAAAAAGATTTAGGATGTCCCAATACATGCACGTCGTCAAGTGTAGTATGCTGAAAATAATTAAATGCCCCACTAACTCCAATAGCATTTTGGAGTATTCGTTTTTATTCTTGACATTTCTTGACATAATGAAAAAAATCTTCCTTATCTGATTTTTTTTTCTCTCATGTGGCCCTAAAACTCTTCTGTAAAAAAAAAAAAAAATCAGTTTTATTTGTATAGCCCAAAATCACAAATACATTTGTCTCAGTGGGCTTTACATTCCATACAATATGATACAATATGATACAATATGACACCCTGCCCTTACACCCTTAGCTCGGCTGAGAAAAAACTCCCAGTAAAAACCCTTTACCGGGAATAAAAAGAAAGAAATCTCAGGGAGAGTCGACGGAGTAAGGGATCCCTCTCCCAGGACGGACATAGATGTCAAAAGCAGAGAAAATCACGAAGGAATTTGATCATTGACCAGGTGATTACATGGTAATACTAAGTACTGTACTTTAGTATGTAGTGTAGGAAAAAGAAAGAGTATGTGATTTGGAACGCAGGGTGAGGGTGAGGGTGAGAGGGGGAATCCACAGAGGAGAAGAAAGAGGTAGAGGAAGAGGCCGAGACAAACTTAATCTGTTTCTACCAAATAGCAGGGAAGGATCGGGACTTAAACACAGGGCAAGTTCAATGTCTTCCCTGTGTGTGTGTGTGTGTGTGTGTGTGTGTGTGTGTGTGTGTGTGTGTGTGTGTGTGTGTGTGTGTGTGTGTGTGTGTGTGTGTGTGTGTGTGTGTGTGTGTGTGTGTGTGTGTGTGTCTGTCTGTCTGTATGGCTGTCTGTATGTATGTGTGTCTGTCACAATGTGTGTGTGTGTGTGTGTGTGTGTGTGTGTGTCTGTCTGTCTGTCTGTCTGTCTGTCTGTCTGTCTGTGTGTTCCCAATTAAATACAATTTACTTTCCAGCTGGTTACTGACCTCTAGTGGCGGGACGTGGCGAGTGTGTGTCTAGTACATTTCCTCCGTGACGAACTCTTGGGTCAAATTTAATCTAGTCTCCGGCGAAAGCTCCTTTAAACTGCGTAACATTCGAAACAGGCCGAGCGAGACTGTAGGACGAAAACAAGAGATCACAGTTTGTTAGTCTATTCCGGGGGGAATATATAACACAAATAATCACTCACTCTCTCACACACACACAAAAATTATATGTTCAGGTGAAAATATAACACAAATAATCACTCACTCACTCACTCTCTCACACACACACACACACACACACACACACACACACACACACACACACACACACACACACACACACACACACACAAAATGATATGTTCAGGTGAAAATATAACACAAATAATCACTCGCATAGTGTCCATCAAGATAAATACACGGGTAACTGTAGGGCAATGAAAAACAGAACGCCGACACTAAGGGTGTAATGGCAGATAGATAGATAGATAGATAGATAGATAGATAGATAGATAGATAGATAGATAGATAGATAGATAGATAGATAGATAGATAGATAGATAGATAGATAGATAGATAGATAGATAGATAGATAGATAGATAGATAGATAGATAGATAAGGGCAGGGTGTCATATTGTATCATATTGTATGAAATGTAAAGCCCAAGATGACAGGCTCAAAGGTAATTAGAGCGAAATGCAGGGTTAAGGTTATGCAAGTTTTCGATCATACTTTGTGTGCTACCGAATTTATTTTTGTGCTACTGATTTGTATTTTCATCATGTTTTGAAGAAGAAAATGTCTCATAAATCAGACAGTGAACAACATATGAACAAATCCTTCTGTAATAACCTTCAGAATAGTGCCGAGAATGATCATGGAAAGTTCAGTTGATGTAAGTGCTTTAGAAGTTGAGATTTTCTGGTTCAGAGTATTGAAGAAACTAATGTTGAGAAAATGTCTGTTAAAGATGGTTGTATAGGAGAAATATACAGACGCAAACAGACAAGGTTTAGTCAGATAAACACCTGAATGTACATAGGACCTTTGATTTATACTAGTATGAAAGAAGACATGTTATGGAAGATAAATAAACAAAAATCGAGCAGTATGAACTAAAGCTGAATATGGTGAGATGTGACGGGACCTCCGAGATGGGACCCCACTAATCACACACACACACACACACACACACACACACACACACACACACACACACACACACGCACACACACAC
>OX442372.1:1415000-1417500 GCA_949357725.1 Hyperoplus immaculatus | reverse complement strand
TGTAATTATCTAAAGCCGCCACTAGATGTCAGTGTTTCCTTTCAAATGAACGTTAACTTGAACCTCTGCCGATCAGACAAGAAACTATCACAGGAAAATTAGATCAATGATCTTGGAGTGTGTGTGTGTGTGTGTGTGTGTGTGTGTGTGTGTGTGTGTGTGTGTGTGTGTGTGTGTGTGTGTGTGTGTGTGTGTGTGTGTGTGTGTGTGTGTGTGTGTGTGTCTTTCATGCAACTTGCAAACTGTTCTGAGCACTGAATAACATTTCAGGAGAGAAAAATATAGTTTTTTTTAAAGCACTGGTCAATTTTGCGAATTTTGTCTATTTCTCTTTCATGTCTTCTTCCATACTAGTATAAATCAAAAGGTCCAAAATGTACATTCAGGTGTTTATCTGACTAAACCTTGTCTGTTTGCGTCTGTATATTTCTCCTCTTAAACCATCTTTAACATAAACCATTATCTCAACGTTAGTTTTCCCCAATATTCCGAACCAAAAATCTCAACTTCTAAAGCACTTACATCAACTAGACTTTCCACAATCATTCTCGGCACTATTCTGAAGGTTATTACAGAAGGATTTGTTCATATGTTGTTCACTGTCTGAGTTATGCTGAACATGGATTTCTTACAGGCTAGTAGACTACAACATAGATTTAATTTTTAATTATTATCTATAAAATGAAAAAAGGCTGTATCCAACAACTGTTCTGTAAAAACGTTTGGATCTAATATGTTTCAAAAATACAACAAAGATTTTAACTCAGAAAAAATAGCAACGCAAAGAAATACTTGTTTTAATGTCAGTAATCAACTGGCAACGTTTCATGATGATATCTGTAAGTTAGAAATGTTACTCTATTCACCTGCTCGCTTTAAGTAAAGGATCTGAATATTCCTAAAGCCCTGGTGATGAGGGGGGCGGTGTGTGTGTGTGTGTGTGTGTGTGTGTGTGTGCGCGTGTGTGCGCGTGTGCGTGTGTGTGTGTGCGTGTGTGTGTGTGTGTGTGTGTGTGTGTGTGTGTGTGTGTGTGTGTGTGTGTGTGTGTGTGCGCGTGTGACTCGCAGTGAAAGAAGTTGAAGCGCATACGGGCGGAAAACAGCGCTTGGTCACACCGGAGTCTCTCTCGCGCAGCAGCATCCCGTTCAAAACACTCCCAAAGTTGCACGTGTGTGTTTCGTGACTTTTTAACCGTTTTTTAGCGGTTTGTAATTCGGTTTAAACTTTGGGATGTTGCCGTTATGAAGCACAGAAGTCAACGTTTACTTTTACACCTTTCTGGCGTCTTTTAAATGGGGATTTTCAAGCAGTTTTCGCAGTGGATTTTGATTTCTGCATGGTGAAGAGGAGTTTTTATATTGTGTGTTCTTCTTCTTCGCTGAAAAACGTGAAGACTTTTTGACTTTAAAAAGAAGAATAAGCGAAGAAGAATAGGAGAAAAGGCGACCGGAGAGTGGAGAGGTGTCCCCAACAAAAACTAAACTATCACGCCGGGAAAAGTGCATCGGAGGCGGGGTGAGTGTGTGTCTCTATGGCCATGTGCTCCATGATCAATACGCTGGGAAAGTCAGTGAAACGTCGCTGTTTTTACAAGTTTTAAGATGATTCAAAGAACAAATACTAAACTATATAAATACTCTGATACAAAGTAAAGTTACGCGTTAAATAAAATTATGTAAATATTTATTATTTTTACAACATATTAGTGTCCAAAGTTTACACACCAGATTTTAGGAACGGCCTTTTTTCATTTTGTAATTTAGAAAAATACTATGTACAGGTCTAAAAAATGCATTTTCTGCTTGTTTCATAAATTAGACAATAAACAACATATGAACAAATCCTTCTGTATTAACCTTCAGAATAGTGCTGAGAATGATTATGGAAAGTTTAGTTGATGTAAGAGCTTTAGAAGTTGAGATTTCTGGTTCAGAGTATTGAAAAAAATTAATGTTGAGATAATGTCTGTTAAAGATGGTCGTATAGGATAAATATACAGACGCAAACAGACAAGGTTTAGTCAAATAAACACCTGAATGTACGTTGTGGACCTTTGATTTATACTAGTATGAAAGAAGACCTCCGAATCCTAACCCCAAAAAATCACACCTTCAAATGACTTTTTTCCTCCTAAATCTGGCTGTATATCATTGATTAATTCAAAGAATATCCTGGCTTCGTCTATTACACTTATACACACTAATAAACCCTATATGAAGCTAGATCTAGGACTAAAAAGTGATTAAAACGTGCCTTTATTTTGTACTTTTTCAATTATTTCTTCAATTATGATCAATAGATAGTTACAGGTCGTTTATGTGGACGTACAGACGAGAGAAAAGGCTGAAATAAAATCGTATCTTTGCAACACTTGACCTGCAAAGTAAGTGTGTGTGTTTGGAGAATTACCACACATTAGAATTACTTTTGAGCAAATTTGTCAGTTTTTCTATGATTTTTTTTGCTGTAATTGACTCTTTTAAGGCCTAAATCCAGCTGT
>OX442372.1:1395000-1397500 GCA_949357725.1 Hyperoplus immaculatus | reverse complement strand
CACAGCTGCACTCTGACGCCCTTTAACTGAGTTACAGTGAAATGAGAAAAGGACTAATTGCCTTGTAAGTGTTGCACGAAGCAGCTGGAGTTTAGCAATAACGGCTAATTAGCTTCGGCTAACGGTTAAATCAAAGGATAAGCACACAGTCTGGCGTTAGTGTAAATCTCTTTAAAGCTTCAGTCCGTCACATACATGGGTTTAAAAGCTCCGGTGAACGAGAGAGAGAGACGGGTTGTGTTTCAAATTGTAGCCCTAAAACACAGAGCCCATGTCTGTGAAGCACGAAGCACGCGCATGAACACACACAGGCAGGCAGGCACATACACGCACGCACACACGCACACACACACACAGCCAGGCAGGCATACACAAACACAACACACACACACACACACACACACACACACACACACACACACACACACACACACAGCACGATCCTTAAAAGTTTTAAATATCAGTCTGGGCAGAATGAATGTTCCTAGTAAATAACTCCTCGATGATGGTTTGGTTCATCTTCGGCCAAAATCATGAAAAAATAAAATGAAAAAGAACGTGATAAAAGAACGTGATTTAGACGAGGTGGATTCATAATGACTTTACATCACGTTGGTTAGTTTGGTATAATTCAGAGAAAATTTGGGTTTTGTTTTATTTGGCATGTGGAGTTTTTAAAGGTGCAGTGTGTGTGTGTGTGTGTGTGTGTGTGTGTGTGTGTGTGTGTAAAAGGCATATTCATTTTCCAGAACAGTAACTTCTTTCATATAAATGAATGTCTGTTACATTCAAGCCATCGCCAAATGAGTTGACACAAAGTTGATTAAGCCTATTATCAGCTCCACAAAACTCTCTCTGTGTTTCTCAGTATGGCAGCGTTTACAAACTGGTGTCGCCCCCCGCTGACACTGGTGCAGGAGCTCAGAAAAATCCCCAAGAAATGTTTCAGTTTTTGATTCTACTGCTAAGAAAAAAAAACCTGGACGTAGAGCCTCTATATGAAAAAGTTACACACTATAGCTTGAAGTTTACAGTTTCAACTTATTCCTAAGAAGAAAGCATCTTGGCCAAAAGACCGCACAGTTATTATTGTGTCAAATTGAGTCATAACTAGTAGAAACATAAACGTTCTCATTCACACAAACACACATCAATCCGTGTCCACCTACAGCATCAGCAGGATAACGCATGTAAACTGTTGGACTGGGGGTGGGATGACATTACTAAAACACACACACACACACACACACACACACACACACACAGACAGATAGAGAGACACACATACGCACACACACACACACAGACAGATAGAGAGATACACATATGCAGACACACACACACACACAGATAGAGAGGCACACAGACAGACAGACAGACAGACACACAAACACACACACACACACACACACACACACACACACACACACACACACACACACACACACACACACACACACAGACAGATAGAGACGCACACACACACGCGCACACAGACAGACAGACAGACACACACAGACAGATAAAGACACACACACAGATAGAGAGACACAGACAGATAGACACACACACACACACACAGGCACACACACACAGACGCAGTCAGGAGGATCAGTCAGTGGGTTGAAGTGAGTGATGATTGGAGTTGGGGAACTAACAGTGTTTGTGTTAACAGACTGTTTCACAAACTCATTTTTTATGTTTTGTCAAAAATCCCAAAAAGAGCCCAAGAAATGTTACAGACGTTGATTCTACTGCAAAGAAAATATCTACTGGAGCCCCGGAAAAAATAAGAGACCGGTCTGGATTTTATTTTTTACAGTCTTAATCTCTACATTACTTTTTTTTTTTTTTTTTTTAGATATTTTTTGGGCATTTTTATGCTTTATTTGTGCAGAGAGACAGAGGTGAAATGGGGCAGAGACATGCAGAGAACGACCGCGGGTGGGAATCGAACCCGGGTCTGCTGCTGGGCCCGGCCCGAGGGGAGAACGCCTTACCGACGGAGCTAAAGGCGCCCCCCAATCTCTACATTACATAATAGAAATGCTCTTTATGACAACATTTTTGGGGGGAATTTGGTAGAAATGTTGTCAGTGGTTTATATTATAAAATCAAAATGTTCATTCTACTCAAACATATGCCTATAAATAGTAAAACGAGAGACACCGAAAATTTGGAGTGGTCTCTTAATTTTTTCCATGAGCTGTATATATATATATATATGGAATGGTAAAAAGAAAGAGTATGTGAATTGGAACACTCAGAAAAATAGTCTTTCTTGAAATAGCACAAAGCATTAAGCACCTTTGACTTTAAACTACACACACAAATTAATGCTGACGACAAAAAAATTATATAAAAAAAAAAAACTCTTTGCACAAAGCATCATTACCATGATTCATCTTAAAAGTCCTTTCTAATGACTTCACAGTGTGTGTGTGTGTGTGTGTGTGTGTGTGTGTGTGTGTGTGTGTGTGTGTGTGTGTGTGTGTGTGTG
>OX442372.1:1385000-1387500 GCA_949357725.1 Hyperoplus immaculatus | reverse complement strand
TTATAATATCCATAAGTACATTTAATGTAGTGCATAATAGCTGATTTTTTTTTTATAATTATTATTTTTTTTCCTTAGAAAGGGTCTCATATATGTCCATATTTCTCCATACTTTGGACCAAGGCCTTGTCACCACCATTTTGGAAGTGTCATAGTTGGAATGTCATCAGGTGCATTGTTTAAAATTTAGAATTGTTCTTGTCCTTGAAGGCCACTGTAGCTTCTGTTATTATTCTAAAGGGTTGGGGTTACCCAGGGAGCGTTGCATTCTAGAACTTTGTAGAACTTTCTTGATGATGTCATATTACACACTGCACCTTTAAGTCTAGACACTGCAGGTGTATAGTGTAAACTGTTTAAAGCTACAGTGCGTAACTTTTTCCTCTAAATCGATGTCTGTTACATTCAAGCCATCACCAAACGAGTTGACACAAAGAAGTTGATTAAGCCTATCAGCTCCACAAAACTCTCTCTGTATTTCTCAGTATGGCAGCGTTTACAAACTGTTGTCAACCCTCGACACTGGTGCAGGAGCTCAGAAAAAAATCCCAAGAAGTTACGCACTATAGCTTTAAGTAAGACAGTCCTGCATTTGACAAGTATGTATTGGGACATCCTAAATCTATTTCTGGCATACTAGATAGCATTGAAGTATGGGGATAGGAAGTGTTTATCCAATGTGGGAGGAAAGAGTACAAGCAGCAGCAGTGGAAGAAGGAAGAGTAGGAAAGTAAAAATCCTTTCTCACACACACTCGCTCTCGGGCGCTATTCCATCATAAGGTCTTTAGTTCAAAGCTCTTCTGTCTAGCTGCAGGTCTCTCTCTCTCTCTCTCTCTCTCTCACACACACACGCACACACACACACAGTCTGGATGGAGGGGCTTTTATGTTTCAACATGTAGGGTTTCTTCGAGGACTTTGATTATTTATTTAGTCTCCTGTGTGATAGTGCCAATACACTTTACAGGAAAGCGCTCAGAAAGTCGTGTTGCTTTATTTCAGCCTTTGAAATCTGGACTTCCTTTGTTCTACTCTTTTTTGCCTTTTTTGAAAGACTAGCTCTTTATTTGAAGTCTCCTCTCTCTCTCTCTCTCTCTCTGTTTGTGTGTCTCGCTCTCTCTCGCTCTCTTTCTCTTTCTCTTTCTCTCTCTCCTGATTGGATAAAACGAGCGGGATACTCGAAATTCTAACTGGCAATGACTGCAAAGCTGAATGACTGGGAGACCTGTGTTATGAACTGCGCACACTGTTTAAGTGATTTCCGAATGAATATAGAGTGATTTAACACATGTATTAACAAAACAATATCAGTTACTTCCCCTTTAATTTTTATTTCATTCTTTATATTGTTGTTTGTGTTTAAATGTGTAATTAAAAAGCTGTTTTAAAGCTCAACCTCTTGTCTCTTGCAGCGCCCCACCACCTCTTCCCAACATTCCACACGCCGATCCCCATCGACATGCGACACCACGAGGGCCGATACCACTACGAACCGCACACACTGCACGCAATGCACCCTGGGTAAGAAGCGGCCTTTTATGTTCTCTTTCTAATACTTCGTTTATAAACTGATTAGAATGGAATGGAATGGAATAGAATAGAATAGAACAAAATAGAATAGAATAGAATAGAATAGAATAGAATAGAATGGAATAGAATGGAATAGAATAGAATAGAATGGAATAGAATAGAATAGAATATTATAGAATAGAATAGAATAGAACAGAACAGAACAGAACAGAACAGAACAGAATAGAACAGAATGATAACAAAAACTTTTAAGATTTCTACACGTCAAAAGTTGAACAAAATGATTAAACCAAATATGAAAATAGTTATTTCCTTTCCAGTCACTATTACTGTGTAAATTGTCAAAATCAGTGAATATCTCCTCATGATCCGCTACCTGTCTGTACTGTGTGAGCTGGGGGTAACAAATCCAGTGTTAATGCACAGCCTAGGCTCTGTAAACTGGTGTGTGTAAACGAAGGCGGCCCATCGTAGCTAATAAACAAATGTGTGGTTGGTATCAAAGTGCAGCGCGGTGGGATCCATCACCTCTGTCTATTCGTTAATGGCTTGTTCAGGAGCTAATCTGTGCAGTGCAGGCCGGGTGTGTGTGTGTGTGTGTGTGCAGCATTGCCCCGGGCAGCGCCTTAATTAAACTAACAGTGTGTAGGGGTCACTCGCTGCGCTGGTGGTGAGACACACTTAAATAACACACACACACACACACACACACACACACACACACACACACACACACACACACACACACACACACACACACACACACACACACAGCCATTTATTTTCCTCAGGGAAATTCAGCTTGGAAGGTAAATGGTTAGTTTCCGTATCCGTACAACACTGGAGAAAATTAAACTTTATAGAAAAACAATTACGTTTGTCTGTTTGCATCTGTATATTTCTCCTATACAACCAAGTTTAACGGCCATTATCTCAACATGAGATTGTTTTAATACTTGTCTGATTTA
>OX442372.1:1367500-1380000 GCA_949357725.1 Hyperoplus immaculatus | reverse complement strand
TTATGTAGTGATTAGTGAAGCATAACTCCTCTCCTCTCCTCTCCTGTCCCCAGCCCTGCAGGTCTGTCTGGCAGCCCGGTCATATCCGACATCTCCCTGATTCACCCGTACGTTAACGTGAACCCACACATGGAACATTACCTCCGGTCTATGCACGGCAGCCCGACGCTGTCTATGATATCTGCTGCCAGAGGCCTCAGCCCTGCTGACTGTAAGTACTGAAGAGAGAGAGTGTGTGTGTGTGTGTGTGTGTGTGTGTGTGTGTGTGTGTGTGTGTGTGTGTGTGTGTGTATCTTTCTGTCTGTCTGTCTGTCTGTCTGTCTGTCTATCTATCAATCCATCCATCCATCCATCCATCCGTATACTACATAGCACTATAACAGGCACTTTTCACTTCTTTTAAAGTCTCTACCAGGAACTTTTAAATATTTCTGAAACAGTCAAATTTTTTCCTCTGATGATCATAAATTACATGTAACAGCAAACGAGACCATCAGTGCAAAGAATGCTATTTTTATATAGTTTTTCTTAATGCCTTTGTCATGGGTATACGCTCACCCAGGAACAACAGCTGGCATAGTAAAAAATACTTCCGCTTTTGTCCAAAGGGGGCGCAAGAATTAACACAAACTGAAAGTTCCTCGGAGCACCTTTAAATGCATTATTGGAAAAGATTTACATCCGGCACTTTCGTATTTTTCTTTAGACAATAAGCCGATCCCGCTAAACACAAACACTGCTAAATTAATTGACCTCTACCTGCGCTCCCACACACACACACACACACACACACACACACACACACACACACACACACACACACACACACACTTTCAAACCAAGACCAACCTTTTAAACACAAAATCTGTGAAGGTTGATAATATAAATATATATTGGTGAATATCCCCATAGCCTTAAAATGACCAAGACGCACACACACACACACACACACTCTCACGCACACAGGAAGCCAGGACAAAGCTGAATTACGCTAACAGATTGGAGCGCGGCCACGGTTTGGTGTGGGGATAAATCTTATTTTACAGTGTGTCAGAGGGAAATGTGTTTAAACCTAAATAAAGGGCTGAAGCGTCGGGGATCGGCCCGAGATAAAAGCCGCGCGGATATAGAAAGAAGAAGAAGAAGAAGTACGTACGGGAATGCAAAATAACCTGCGGAGAGACAAGGCCTTGGCTTTGACTTTTATGTGAACACTCTCTCTCTCTCTCTCTCTCTGTCTATCTCTGTGTGTGTGTCTCTCTCTCTCTCTGTCTCTATCTCTGTGTGTGTCTCTCTGTGTGTCTCTCTGTGTGTCTGTCTCTCTCTCTCTCTCTCTCTCTCTCTCTCTCTCTGTCTATCTCTGTGTGTGTCTCTCTGTGTGTCTCTCTGTGTGTCTGTCTCTCTCTCTCTCTCTCTCGGACACTTTTAAACAGCGCTGGTGTTTTAATGATATTATCTGTTCATTTGGCAATGAAGAGTTGGTTCATTAGATACATTTTTTAAACATACTGGGATTTTAATACATTTGCAATTTATTGAACTGTTCAATTGTAAAACTAAAATCATGTAAATAAAGTGTTTTTGTAAAAATCTAAAAATGTCTCCCTCCCTCCCTTTCTCTCTCTATCTCTCTCTCTCCCTCTCCCCATCCTCCCCCCCTCCCTACAGTGGCCCATGAGCATCTAAAGGAGCGTGGGTTGTTTGGTCTGCCCCCCCCTCCCCTTGGGACCAGCCCAGCAGAGTACTACCACCTCATGTCCAGCCACCGCAGCCCCTACACCGAGCTACTGATGCAGGGGGGAAACGGGGCTGCGCACATGGCTGAATACATCACACCCATAGACGGTAAGTTAATGTGGGACACTCATTGACATAACACACACACACACACACACACACACACACACACAGTTGGACACACACAGACAAACACACACACACACAAATATACACAAATATACACACACACACTCTCTGTCTCTCTCTCTTACAGACACACACACACACACACACACACACACACACACACACACACACACACACACACACACACACACACACACACACACACACGATGTCCTGGGTGTTTATGGAAAAGTGCTGTCTCAGACACTGTCCAGCACACGGCCTGTTTGAAGTTGTTTGACATGAAAGATGTAACAAGACATTTTTCATTATTCACACGGAGCTCCTTTGATCTCTGTTTCAACCTCCACCTGAGAGGAGCTTCATTTTACTTTAAGGAATACTTCACCCATATGGAACCAGCGTTCTATCATTAGTAAATCGCTATTATAATATAATGAATGAGGTTTGTCTTCCCTCAGTCTTCCCTTGGCCCAGCTGTTATAAATCCTAACCCTATACTTTTTACCATGTGTAACGTTACACATGGTAAAATGTAGGGTTAGACAGTGAGACCATAAAACACTCTTTCTGCCTTTTCTCAGGCTAGGATGAACCGATTTATAAAATGTTTTCACATTTATACTACACAGGATCTCAGAGTTCAACACACCTCTTTAAGTTGAGACACTGCAGGTGAATGCCGCAACATTTTTACCTTAGGGCAACCTTTGGAGGTTTTGGGTTAAAAACAGACCACAGTGTGTTACAGGGAGTCTCGTGGGCTCTGCTACACACACACACACACACACACACACACACACACACACACACACACACACACACACACACACACACACACACACACACACACACACACACACACACACACACACACACACACACACACACACACACACTTATATCTTTGTGAGAACTCTCGTTGACATAATGCATTCCCTAGCCCCTAACCATCAAAACTAAATGCCTAACCCCAACACTTACACTAACCCTACCATAAACCTAATTCATACCTGAACCTTAAAACCTAGTGTTAACCCTCAAACAGCCCTTTAAAGGCCTGTCCCAAAGTGGGAACCGGACAAAATGTCCTCACTTTCTAAGAATTGTCCTCACAAAGATACCTGTACAAGTGCAAACACACACTCTCACACACACAGCAAATGACTCCAGTCTACCCAAACACACACACACACACACACACACACACACACACACGCAGCGGCTGATATATAAATCACAGGGGACGAGGGAGCGAGTGTAGCCCGGCTCCTCCATTGGTCCATTTATCAGCGGAAGTGGCACATTAATAAACACATCTCCCTAGAGGTGAGCGCCAGTAACAGAGATGAATTCTGCTGCTAGTCCTGAACGGCTTCTCAAACACACACACACACACACACACACACACACACACACACACACACACACAGAGGCCGACACACACACACACAAAGAGGCTGACACACACACACACAGAGGCCGACACACACACACACACACAGAGGCCGAGACACGTGCGCACACACTCACACACAGACACATAGAGACAGACACACGCGTGTGCACACACATACACACACACACACAGACCCACCGACACACGCACACACACACACACACACACGGAAAGACGCCCACACAGACACACACACATACACACATCTGATACGTAACACTATTACCTTTAACTACATTTTTTTTTTAAGATTATTTTTTGGGGAGACAGAGATGAAATGTGGCAGAGAGGGGAATGACATGCAGAGAACGACCCGGGCTGGATTCAAGCACTGGTCAATTTTGAGATTTCTGTCTATTTTGCTTCCATAACATGTCTTCTTTCATACTAGTATAACTCAAATGTCCATTCACTGATTTTGACAAAAAGTGATTCTGTCAGCAAGCGTTCTCCAGAATCACTGACTCCACCTTTAACTAGAACCAGCAATAAGTGCACAGCATTTTCAAGCTTTATTAGACAGTACAGAGTTGAAATGGGGAGACAGAGAGAGAGAGAGAGAGGGGGGATGACCTGCAGTAAAGGTCCACGGGTCAGATTTGAACCCGCGACCACTGCAACGAAGGCCTGAGCCAATATGGTACGCGCTCTATCCACTACGCCACCGGAGCTCCCCTATTCGTAGCAGTGCTGGTATGACTGCGTGTGAATGAATGGAACCTGGAACCCTGGAACGTTGACCAGTTTAAGACTCACTTTTTTTGCATTGGCCCTGAACACAAGTTCAGCTTTTGGGTAACTTCTGACTTTTATATGTTGCTAATTTTATCTGTTGTGTTTTTTAATTCTTTTTTTTTTCTTAAGACGTATTTACTCGTATTTTACTTTGCTTTTATTTTTTATGCACATTGTCAAGCACTTTGGGACCCTGGGCCGATCCGAAAAGTATTTTTTGCATAGGAAATTTCCTTTCCTATCGAGATGAACCGGAAGTACTCGACGGATAGGTGATCCGAATTCTCAAAATGCTTAGGAAAGGCATAGGAAAGGAGCCTCGATTCATCCTTTAACCCTCCTTTAGCATAGGTTACTCCGGACCAACCTATGCGAAAGGAAAGGAGATAGTGGTATCCCATAATCCTTTACGGCGGCAAGATTTAAAGCAACAGGCCACCGCCGGAGTTTACTGACTCTACACGAATACGAACGAGAGGCAAAACAGAAGAGAGGAGAGGAGAAGAGAGGAAGATTTAACTCGGCTAAAACAAAATACCCCCCTCCCCTCCCCCATTAAGATAATAAAGAACTCATAAAAGACCAACATCATAATAGTTATTTTCGTAGCACATAATTTACACCATAAGAAAATAAAATACCAACTTCACATTTAATGAAGTTACTGGGGGCAGTTCATTTCAACATCAACATAAGTGTAGCCTCTTTTTATTCCACATGTGAATTGGGATATGTGGGAGTGATTCTCACTCTGTTGGCGACCACCTGATTAAAATCAATATGAAAAGAACGCATGGATCAAACAAGCGCTTGTTGTAGTCAATTTTCGGAGAATAGTGTAGTTTCACGCTAGTGACTCACGTCAGCAATACTCGCCGTCGTGCAATGACGTCGGTTAGGAAAAGTGGAGTCGAATTCATTTGAAAGCGCTGTCCTTTCCTATGTTCGATAGGAAGCACCTTTCATCTCTCCTTAACCCCGATGACGTTTAGGGGTTAAGGCATAGGAAAGGAGGCTTATAGGTTAGGAGATTGGACTTTTCGGATAGGCCCCCTGTCTGTGAAAAGCACTATATGAATACATTTTACTTACTTACTTACTCACTCACTTACTCACTCACTCACTCACTTACTTACTCACTTACTTACTTACTCACTTACTCACTCACTCACTCACTCACTTACTCACTCACTTACTTACTCACTCACTCACTTACTTACTTACACACACACACACTCATTCACTCACTTACTTACTCACTCACTTACTCACTTACTTACTTACTTACTTACTTACTTACTCACTTACTTACTTACTCACTTACTTACTTACTTACTTACTTACTTACTCACTTACTTACTCACTCACTCACTTACTTACTTACTTACACACACACACACACCAATTGCCCTAGCATAAACACAGTATTGCAGATAATTTACATTTAGGAGTTTGAATCGATGGAAACGCTCTGCATATAAAGTCTGGAATCAATTCCCTGTTAAATTGCCTCATTTACCAACGTGAAGCCGAGATGTTTATCTGAAGTGATTACTGGGAATTATTGTGGAGAGATTGATTAGTTATGTCTGAATGTTAATGGGGTCGCCACATGTGGGCAGATGTCAGCGCTGCACGGCTCCAATGTGTTTTAACATAATCACACACAGACAGAGAGACACAGAGAGAGAGAGAGAGAGAGAGAGAGAGAGAGAGCGAGACACACACACACACACACACACACACAGAGAGAGAGAGAGAGAGACATAAACACACACACACACAGACAGAGAGACACACACACACACACACACACACACACACAGAGAGAGAGAGACACACACAGAGAGCAGAGACACACACACACACACACACAGACAGAGAGAGACACAGACACACACACACACACAGACAGAGAGACACACAGACACACACACACAGGGGCGGGCCGTCCATTGAGGCAAACCAGGCAATTGCCTGGAGCCCCGGGGCCCCATAAGCCCCTTTGGGGCCCCCAAAATGCCCTCTTTATATTTTGCCCCATATCTATTGTTTTTTATAAAAAATCTCTTCACAATAGTATCATCGGAATGTCTAATTACTCGCGTTTTGACGGCCTTTCTGCCAACCGTGCACCCCCCTTCAGTCTGCACTACATGGACTATTCCATTACACATTACGCTCATGACGCTGCACGTTCACGCGTAAATCCAAAAAAGTAAATAGCGGGAGAAGAGAGAGACGAGATAAACCTAACCTACCTATACCAAAATGAAGCGAACATACGAGAGCGGGTCACAAAACAAACAGAAGAAGGACCAAAGTCAGGACTTAATATCAAAGCTGCCGAAGCTATTAAGCTTTTTTACAGCACCCAGCGCGGTGGCAGCGGGACCTTAGACGGAAGAACAGCTGTCTACATGTCCATGGTCTACATCATTAACCGGTAACGTTCCAGCTCCTCCTGTCAATCCAACAGGTGGCTCTGGCTCAGCCAGCAACTATGCTAATGACGTGAATGTGTGTCAACAAACTGATGGAGATAATTAATGGTGCAACGGATCACGGTTGATCCGTGGTCCATTCGGACCAACCCTCACGGTTTGGGACCCACGTGAACCGCGGATTGGATGCATAACTGCTAAAAAAAAAAGACGCCTGTGTGTTCACGTGATCGGCGATCGTGTATTACAGAACAGTTAGTGGCGATCGGGGCCAGCCTCTAGGTCTACTGTAGGCTACTGACAAAAATCACACAACACATTGCCTGTATTTTTGTAAGAATATTTAGGCCTATTAGTTTAGGCTATATTTGGCTGCTCCACTTTCAGTTAGCCTAGCCAGGCGATAGTTAAGTTTCAACTTCGTTTTCACCTCCGTGTGTAACAGCTGTTCAGAACAACAGCTGATAGGCTTGCGACAGCAGCAGTCAGTCTAAAGCCATCAATGATCAATTGAAGTAAAAAAGCAAAATAAAGCTATCTCTTCCTCCCTCTATCTGTGTATATTTCTCTCTCCCCTGCACACTTAGTCACTAGTACTACTATCCATGCTTAAAGAAAGCAGGGTTATAACCTATTTTTTTTTTTTAAATAGGCCTATTTGAAGATTTTATTTCAAATAGGCCTAGACTCTGTGGACACAGGCTATGTTGTAATTCACTGTGTATTTAAAAAATAAAACAACACATTTAATTGAAAGCAAAGTCATATTGGTCTCTAGAATTTTATCCAGGTTAGTGGCAATCATCAACTTCCTGTCAGAGAGAAAGCTTCCTCTGCGTGGCCCCTCTGACACACTTAATAAACTAGGACGAGGCAATGGATATGTCATGGGTCAGGTTCAGTTAATGGCTCAGTTTGACCCTGTGATGTGGGATCCTCTTAGACCAATCCAAGCTAAGAAAGCCTCTGACACGTCCCTGAGTAGTCTCATCCAAAATTAAAAAAAGCTAGTGACTTTTGTTCATCCCTTGTATGAAGTATCTCAGTGTGCGCGATATAAGGTACATTAGATGCAAGGGCCCCCAAATGACTGTTCGCCTGGAGCCCCAAAATGGCTAAGTTCGCCACTGCACACACACACACACACACAGACAGAGAGCAGAGAGAGACACACACACACAGACAGATAGAGACACAGACACACACAGAGAGAGAGAGCGAGAGAGAGAGACACACACACAGAGAGCAGAGACACACAGACACACAGACAGATAGAGACACAGACACACACACACACACAGACAGAGAGCAGAGAGAGACACACACACACACACACACACACACACAGACAGAGAGCAGAGAGAGACACACACACACAGACAGAGAGACACACAGACACACACACACACACACAGACAGAGAGACACACAGACTCGTTTTTAGGACAAAAGTATGTAAATTAAATACGAAAAGAAGGATTTTTTCTACTTTATAAAAAACCTTAAAATATTTTTCTATCAAATTTTATTCAGTGAAAATATGAGAGATTTAGTTTGAAGTCTATTCGTTTGATATGTGCCCTTTTTATTCCCTTCGCTTCACCTCTTGGGGTCGTAAGAGTTAGCGCTAGAATATATGTTGTTTTAGGTATAAAAAAATAGGTAAAAAGTGCCGTTAATTAAAGGACAGTTTTGAATGTAGATATCTTGGAAGTTTGTGCTGAGATAATTTTATAATGTTTTTTGGGCATTTTTATGCTTTATTGACAGTGTAGAGACAGAGTTGAAATGGGGCAGAGAGGGGAGTGACATGCAGAGAACGACCGCGGGCTGGAATCGAACCCGGGTCCGCTGCTGGCCGAGGGCCCATGGGGGGGACGCCCTACCAACTGAGCTAAGGGCGCCCCATAATGTGTTGTTTTGAAGGAAAAATAAACATATGATCTATATATTTAATTCATTATTATGCTGTAAATAAAATATATTTTTTTTAGGGGAAAGTGTTGCTAGTTAAGAGACAGTTTTGGGTGTCTATTAAAAGAATCTAATCAAATAAATACTATGTACAGGTCATGGGGGGAAGCGCTCTAACCACTACACCACAATCTAAGACATGTTTGCAGTTCTATTCAGCTACAACATAATAATCATCAAAGTGTCGGATAGGGTCTAAATGCTAAAAATATCACCTTTGGTTCAGATTTTTAGCTGTTTTTAATCCTTGTATTTATTCCTTTAAACCTGCAGTGTGTAGAATTTTGGGTTTTATTTCCTAGCAGATTTTGTAGAAAGTAATTATAATATCCATAAGTACATTTAATTTAGTGCATAATAGCTGAACATTTTTTTTTCCCCTTTAGAAAGGGTCTCATATATGTCCATATTTCTCCGTACTTTGGACCACGGCCTAGTGCCGCCATCTTGAAAGTGTCATAGTTGGAATGTCATCAGGTGCATTGTTTAAAATTTAGAATTGTTCTTGTCCTTGAAGGCCACTGTAGCTTCTGTTATTATTCGAAAGGGGTGGGGTTACCCAGGGAGCGTTGCATTCTAGAACTTTGTAGAACTTTCTTGATGATGTCATGTTACACACTGCACCTTTAAACCAACCAAACTACTTAGTATTTAGAATTTAATTAGAATTGATCTAATTAAATGTAAATATTGTTTATGTGTATCTTATTATTCTACTCTATATTTCTTTATCGTTCCTATTGCACCGTGGGTCAGAGATAAACGCCATTTAGATTCTGATGTCTGTCTTGCGTATATCAGAACTGACAATGAAAAACTTGACTTTGACACTGTCGAAAGTTAACTGTGGGTGTCGGCTGCATTGACCTAAAATTTGCCTTTTTTTTTTTAAAACAGTGGGACGTTATTGTTTAATATCTCCTGCCAGTGGGAGGAAGATGAATGCTTTACTGTATTGTGTCTGAATCAGTGTGTGCGAATCGTCTTATTGAAAAACTTGTTTGTGGGTCTGTGGGACGTTCGAGTGTCGCGGGAAAGTTAAGGTGAAATCCATCATCACATATTATCAGGTCCCAATGCAACCGCTGCTAAAAAAAAAAAAAAAAAAAAAACTGTACAAGTACACTCACAGACACACACTCAATAAACAAACACACACAGAGACACATACAGAGACAGAGACACACACACACACACACACGCACACACACACACACACACACACACACACACACACACACACACACACACACACACAGATACACACACAACAATGGTGAGCACACACAGTAGCTACAATATAAGCTGTGGAAATCTTTCAAACTAAGTGCCAATAAATAATAAATCACAAAAAATAAATAGCTGATGAATTTCATTTTTAAGTTTTATAATAATGTATATAATGTTTAAAATTGGGGGAGAGAGGAAAATGACATGCAGAGAACGACCCGGGCTGGATTCTAACCCGGGTCTGCTGTGAAGAGGACAGAGACTTAATATGCATGGTTTGCACTCTACCCACTACACTATGGGAGGGACCCCAATACTCTGTAGATTTCATTCTTATTAGATAAAAAGTAGTCACGGTCTCACAGCTGGGACATGGCATCAGGATGGAGAACTCACTGTATTTACCCAGTTTTGCCCTCTCTGCAAAGGGGGCAAAACTGTGGAACCTCTTGCCCACTAGTCTAAAACTAGAGACTAATAGCAGCACTTTTAACAGAGAACTCAAATCAAATCAACAGTGCTCACACAAATAATTTACAACTGGTGTATTGTTTGATCATGCTGCCTTTGTTTTACTCTACGTATCCTGTATATATATTTGACTCATTATATTGCTGCTCTGTACTCCATTGTATTCTGCATTTTTATTCTTTAAATTGTCAGTTTTTATCAGTATTTGATCTTGTTTTTGTTTTGACTTGTTTATTTTGTTGTTTTTAAAAGCCTCCTGTGGACAGGTGTTGTAAACTAGCATTTATGCTAATACACTGAAAACATTGCATCTGGTTCGTCCAATGTCATTGTCATGTCCATACACAAATAAAATAAAATCAATCAATCAATCAATCAATTATCACCTGTCACATTAAAGGTGGAGTCAGTGATTCTGGAGAACGCTTGTTGTCAAAATAACTTTTTGTCAAAATCAGTGAATATCTCCTCTCAATCTGCTACCTGTCGAAACTGAACTTAGCTGTGTCTCTTTGTGTGTGTGTGTGTGTGTGTGTGTGTGTGTGTGTGTGTGTGTCTCTCTCTCTCTCCCCTCTCCCCCCCCTCTCTCTCTCTCTCTCACCCTCCCTCCCCCCTCTGTCTCCCCCTCTCTCCTTCCAGTATCCCGTTTCTCGAGCCCCCGTCTCACCCCCCGTCTGAGTAGGAAGCGTTCCCTGTCTGTCTCTCCCTGTCTGTCTGACGGCAGTGTGGACCTCCACACCATGATACGCACGTCGCCAAACTCTCTGGTTGCGTACATCAACAACTCTCGCTCCGGCTCGGCACACAGCAGCTCCTACGGGCACCTGTCTGTGGGCGGCCTCAGGTAGCATAATAGACACACAGGCACAGACAGACAGACAGACAGACACACGCACACACGCACCTGTACACACACAGACAGACACACACACACACTCTGTACACACACACACACTCTGTACACACACACACACACACACACACACACACACACACACACACACACACACACACACACCTGTACACACTCTTAACAGTCTTGTATATTGTCCCCTTGCAGCCTTTCGTTCCCCTTCCCTCACCACACACACACACGCACACACACACACATTCTGACACACACACACACATGTACACACACACACACACATGTACACACACACACACACATGTACACACACACACACACACACACACACACACACACATGTACACATTCTGACACACACACTCTGACACACACATTCTGACACACACACACCTGTACACACACACACACACACACACACTCTAACGGTCTTGTGTATTGTCCCCTTGCAGCCCTTCGTTCCCCTTCCCTCACACACGCACACGCACACGCACACACACACACACACACACACTCTAACTTGTGTATTGTCCCCTTGCAGCCCTTCGTTCCCCTTCCCTCACCACATCAACCCGATGGCCTATCAGCAGCTCCTGAGTCAGCAGAGGAACCTCGGTGCGTTCGGACACACACCTCCGTTAGTACAGCCCACACACACCTTCAACACACGCCACGCCGGGCTGGGCCTCTGCACACTGCCCCAAACCAACACAGACCTGCCCACAAAGGTACTGTGTGTGTGTGTGTGTGTGTGTGTGTCTGTCTATGTCTGTCTGTCTGTCTGTCTGTCTGTCTGTCTGTCTGTCTGTCTGTCTGTCTGTCTATGGAGTCAGTGATTCTGGAGAACGCTTGTTGTCAAAATCACTTTTTGTCAAAATCAGTGAATATCTCCTCACGATCCGTTACCTGTCAACTGGTACATAAACAAAGTGGCCACCATACCTAGCAACATGCCTGTTTACAGAGTCTAGGCTGTGTATCAACACAGTACAGACAGGTAGCAGATCATGAGGAGATATTCACTGATTTTAACAACAAGCGTTCTCCAGAATCACTGACTCCACCTTTACATTCTTTGTCCAGATAGTGTTTTTATCATAATGTAAATGCTTCTTTAGTTGCAGTTTCAGATAAGCCAGCAACATGCCCGTTTACAGAGTCTAGGCTGTGTATTAACACTGGATTTTGAATATAAGTTATTTGATTATATTTTGTCTTCAGATCCCGAGCGGAGACTCGCTGGTCAGCAGCTCCGTCGACATGACAACCAAGAGGTCAAAGGTCAAGACAGAGCTGGAGGGACTGAGGCCGCTGTCCCCCTGTTCACCGGTAAGACAACTACTGTGTGTGTGTGTGTGTGTGTGTGTGTGTGTGTGTGTGTGTGTGTGTGTGTGTGTGTGTGTGTGTGTCAAAACAATGTGAATGAAATTTTTGGGAAATTTGGGATATCATTT
>OX442372.1:1352500-1360000 GCA_949357725.1 Hyperoplus immaculatus | reverse complement strand
ACAGAGCTTAGGATGTGTATTAATACAAGGTCCCCCTCTCTCTCCTCTCTCTCCCTCCCCTCACCCATCCCTCTCTCTCTCCCTCCATCCATCCCTCTCTCTCTCCCCCCATCCATCCCTTCTTTCCAGATGTCTCAGTCCAGCGCTGGCGGTCAGTCATCATGCAGCAGTGAACCATCACCGCTTGGCCGTGGCACCAACCATGACAGTGGAATAGAACTACGATCCAACATGGCGGCGCAGGGCGGGGAAAGCGGAATAGAACTACAAATACAAATGGCGGCTCACAACGTTGGGGAAAGTCTTGGCTTGGATATCAGCTCATATCTGGACAACTTGCCTTTCGTTGAGTCTTTAAGTTGTGGTGATTTGAACGGCGCGGTTGCTATGGCAGCGATGGGTTTACGCTCACGAAGTCACTTTGGTTTCAAGAAGGAAAAGTTGAAGACAGAGAGGGACTCGATGTGGCTTTGGCCCGGCGGACACACGTCATCTATCCCGGCCCTAGGCACCAAACTGCCGCCCATACCAGCCAGCGGTGAGTGGAGATGACACTATATATTTATTGATGTTTTGCACACAAACAAACACCTGAACCATCAAGAGAGGAGATGGTGGTTACAGTAAAGATGCAGTGTTTGTGTTTTCTGTCTGGTTTAAGACTCAAAATGTTGAAAACTATAACTGTTCATGAAATTTTTTCTCAATGCCGCTTTTGAACACACACACACATACATACTCACTCACTCACTCACTCACTCACTCACTCACTCACAATGAGGGACCTGGAGCTAAAATAATAGATATTTGATAATAAAACTATGATGGCTGTTGGACATTCAAAATACAGGAGGTTTTCACTCAGTTGTGCATGTAGTCTGTATGGAAATCACGCAGTCTATTGAGAAGAGGATACAAATGACCAAAATAAATGTGACTTAAAAAAAATTCTGAAGACAAAGACTACATTTAAAAATGCTGTCTAAATTAACACTGCCCTGCTGAGCACGATATCCGTAGTTTGTAAATGGTCCACTTTGTCAAAGCTTAAATAATTGACGGACAGGACCGAAGGCTAAAAAAAAAAAAACCTCAACATTTTCCCCTCTGTCTCCTCCCAGGTTCCCTCCTGGAGCGTGCCGGTGTGGGTGGCTGTCCCGAGTCCTTCCCTGTTCCCGGCTTCAGTGATCCTAGCCTCTGTAAAACCGCTCAAACCCTTCCAGATCGCCGTGACAGCTCGTCCAGCACCTTAAGCTCCGTCTACACACTCAGCCGCCGCTCATCTGGCATCTCCCATTACTACTCTAGTCGACGGTCAAGCCAAACCTCTCAATACAGCACCAACCGCGCTAGCAACGTTATTAGCTCTGCCGATTCTTATGACCCAATATCTGCGGATATGTCAAGACGATCTAGTCAGAATAGCCAGTTTGAGGGTCCGGGGGGCATTCCAAACAATTTAAGTTTGACCCCTGCGCAGCACTACAATTTAAAGGCCAAATATGCTGCTGCTATTGGTGGCACGCCGCCGACACCGCTTCCAAACATGGAACGGATGTGTTCAAAGACTCACACAGGGCTGAATAAACACTCCCAGGAATTCTTCACTAACAACACACGGAGCTTGATGCCTCACGAAATCCCGTCTAACTTCCCGCGCAGAGCCAGCGATCCTGTGAGATTTGAGAGGCAGGATAATCTCAACCCACGGCCACCAGCGCAAATGCAACGCTACAACAGCATGGGTACGCTAGCAAGAAATGTACCAAATCAAGGCCCCATCCAGAGATTTGAACCAAGTCCGAATCGCTACCCGTACAACCCACATTCTCCAAGTATTTCGGAAAACACCACCATGGAGATAACTGACGATTTTCAAGAGGAAAATCCAACACTACCTGAATGCACCACTCACAACACAGACCCCAGAGTCTTGCAGGGAAACCCCAATCTCAAAACGCAGGGGCAGCCGTACTATCAAAACAATATGGCCGCCGTGAATTCAAACATTCAAAACAACTCCAAACTACAATTAAAAGTCAAAGGGAATCTTGCTGTCGTCAAGCAGAACCAGAACTTCAAATCGTTTCAAAACAACGTCAGCTCAAACCAGGAAATGGTTCAGAACTTCGTAGCTACGGCAACAAAGCAAAGAGGGAACAATCCCAATACTGCACCAATAGCAAACGGCCGTCCGCTGTCATCAAATCTCAATGAAGAAGCAGTGATCTCTCAGTATGGGATGAATGAAGGTACCAGGGCCTATGATGCGAATGGGAACGCTACCTACCCACAGACATGCAAACAGGAGCCCATTGATAAGCACTTATTTGAAAGCAATGGCGCCGGATTTCAGCCTGTGCCTCAAGTAAAAATTGAGAATTGCGATGATGAGTCGATGATGATTTCAGATGAACAGAACTGTGACGTGGCCTCCGTAAATGCCTTGATGCAAACTGGGAATCGGACCCAAATACAACCGAGGCCTCCGCAACAAGCTAGGCCTCTAAACAGGCATCTTTCAGGCTCGACTAGGCTCCCAAGACATGCTCCCACCATACCCGAAATAGGACCTTTTTCTGGGCTGAATCGAAGCGAAAACTCTCATGACAACGCTATTTTATACACGGGGCAGATTCACGTGTTTGAGAGCAATAGGGACTTGGACAATGCGAATTCAGTGAACGTACATATACCAGTGCAACCCTTTCAAAACACTACAGAAGTCGACCAAACGTCCCGGACTGTAGATTGTGACGCTGTAACTATGGAGCCGGCACAGATCGACTTCTTTGACACGTTGCTAGGCGATGACGGGGATCACTCGAGCGTCATGTCGGGAACTTTGAGTCCAGGTTTGCTCCGGAATTTGTCCCGAAATAATTCCTCTCGATTGACAACGCCGAGGGATTCTGTGACGTCGTTCGGGACGGGGAACATGGCAGTCGGAGATATGAGCTCATTGTTGAATGCTTTGACTGAAGAGAGCAAGTTCCTAAACATGATGACATAGCCCTAAAATCCAAAATGGAAGTCAGGGATTCTGGAGAAAAAGTTGTGGACAAAATCACTTTTTTGGGGGGGGGATTTGAGGGGGGGGAAATCGGTGAATATCTCCTCACGATCCGCTACCTGTCTGTACTGTGTGTGCAATGGAAAATCCAGTGTTAATACACAGCCTAGGCTCTGTAAACAGGTATGTTGCTAGCTATGGTAGGCCGCCTTTTGTTTACATGCCAGTTTACAGAGCCTAGGCTGTGTATTTACGCTGGATAAAAAGGGATTTGGACAACAAGCGTTCTCCAGAATCACTGACTCCACCTTTTAACTCTAAAGTTTCCACCGATTGCAGTATTCTTGAGCCACTAATGGACAATAAACATTTTGCTAATTCCTCTGAAAGTAAATGAGATTGTTTTCGCCAAAAAAGACAGTGCAGTGTGTGTCTCTTGATTTCTTGTACAGTCTCGTTTGTTAATTAATTAAAGGTGCACTATGTAACTTTGTGTGTGTCAGAGAAGTGAAACATTTTCTAAGGTATATTCTCATTAATGAAAAACAAACTTTCCTCTCAGGAAAATGTGATCCCTGGAACACTGTTTGAAGTTAGAAAGCTTCCTGAAAAGTTACTGTTTCACTGTTGTTTACAGCAGCATGGCCCACAGTTTAGTTTACAAACATATTCTAGTTTTACGTTTGGTTCCAGGTTCCTTTCAAATAATTCAATTTTGATTTATGATGATAGAATTATTCAACACTAAGAATTCCATGTAGAGAAAATATGTTTTGTAAACTAACTGCCGGCTCTGTGAATGTAAACAAATCCCCCTCCTCTGAAACTGCATAGTGCACCTTTAAAATGACCATTTTCTGTCTTTCTGATGAGCCATATTTTTGTTTAGTTTTTTGGCCTTAGGTGATGTGAACAACAGAAGTATTTCAGTTGCACGCTGCAGTAAGATCGGTTTACTAAGTGCCTACTCAGACAAAAACATAAAATGCTTGTTGTGCATTTGACAACATTTGTGTAAATGCAACCAGGTAATTAAAGCTGGGGTGGAGGATTTTGGGAGAAAATGGCAGTTGGGATAGAGATTCGAATCCAAATACCTCAACCGCTCCACTTGTTCTCTTTGGTCCCTCCCTTATGGTCCCTCCCTGACATGCTCTACACCAACAAAGTTGTGCCAAAGTGAATGGACAGTCCCAACAGCCAATAAGAACAGAGAATGGGAGCCTCGCGCTGATTGGTCAAAGTGTATAGCTCATGTTAACTTTGACGAATCAGAAATCACACACCCCAGATTTAATGTATCTGTTTTTGAATGTACCATCTCCTCCAATATTGTTTTACACTGTAAAATACTGTAAAATACTCAAACTGAACTTAAAAAGGTGCTCCGAGGAACTTTGAGTGTGTGTTAATTCTAGCGGCCCCTTTGTACAAAAGCGGTAGTGTTTTTACCACGCCTGCTGTTGTTCCTGGGTGAGCGCGTATACCCATGACAAAGGCATTAAGAAAAACTATGAAAAAACAGCATTCTTTACACTGATGGTCTCATTTGCTGTTACATGTCAATAAGGATCATCAAAGGAAAAAATTAGACTGTTTCAGAAATATTTAAAAGTTCCTCGTAGCACCTTTAACTTTTCTGTTTCATCGTGACCTTATTTATCAAGTTTACATCGGCTGTCGTCATGGATATTTTCATTAGATAACTTCACACTGCTGCTGATATTAACAGTGACAGTGTGCGTCAGGCATCACAGGCTCCATTACCCGACTGTATTATGAACCAACGCTTTCACAGATGATTGTTTTTCTTGCAGCAGAAGACGTCCCAAGAGAAAATATCAAACTTTTCTTTTCGTTTTTGTACATTGTTGTACCGGTGTGTCTCATGCTGGTGGAATGTAAATATAATTTGTACATTTTTAAGAAATACAATATTGACAGATCTTTTTACACAAATACTGTCTCTGGTGTTGTTCTTGGGATGTGCATTTATTTAGGAAATGAGTGAAAGACAGACGGCAGGATGCATGGCCATGAGGTAATGTATTTATATGTGACTATGTCGGATTAATAATGGTAATATGACCACGGTGAAGCAAAGTAAACTGTGATTTAGTAGCGTTCATAAACATAAAACGTCTGCCTGCTGTAAATCGTTTGGTCTGAGTTGGCGGGATTCAGACCCGAGCAAAGGCATTAAGAAAAACTATATAAAAACAGCATTCTTTGCACTTTGGGAAATCATTTTGACGGCAATTTATTTTTCAGCGCAGAAGTTGACACAAATGTTGTGAGTTAAAAAATAAAATTGAGATAAATGACTAAAATGTGACTACAAAAAAATTATAAAATTGTTTGAAGATGGGGAGCTCCGGTGGCGTAGTGGATAGAGCGCGTACCATATTGGCTCCAGCCTTCGTTGCAGTGGTCGCGGGTTCGAATCCAACCTTTTGACCTTTACTGCAGGTTAGCCCCTCTCCGTCTCCCCATTTCAACTCTGTACTGTCTAATAAAGCTTGAAAATGCCAAGAAATAATCTTATAAATAATAATAATAATTGTTTTTAGACTAGTACTAAATCTTAACACTGCCTGGTGTGTTATCCCCTGCCATCTCCTGAGTAAACATTAGTATTCGTCCGTCCGTCTCTCGATAGGAGGAGGAGGAGGAGGGTCGATCGCTTCGATAATAAATAATTCAACAACAAAACTTTTATTCTTTGATGCCACGGTCCTGACAACGCACTTTCTATAAACCGTTCTAGTTGAGTGTCAATCAAAAAGCACGGCACATTCTCAGAGACTAGACCTCTTTGAACATAACATCCTCCTGACCTCGTAGGCTTGACATAATGTTAATTCCCCACATGTTGATTGGGCTGATGAAAAACTATCCTAACGGGTTCGGAAACGGCTATGTGTGTGTGTGAGTTTGTCTGTGTGTGCTTGTGTGTGTGTGGTGGCTAGTGTGGGTGTGTGTCTGTGTGTGGTTGTGTGTGTGTCTGTGTGTGGCTAGTTTGTGTGTGTGTGGTGGCTAGTGTGTGTGTGTGTGTGTTTGTTTGTGTGCTTGTGAGTTTGTGTGTGTGTGTGTGTGTGTCACAGTGTGTATTCCACCATTGGTTTCGACAGAGCGCCTCTGAGGATAGCGCTGCTGAACCCACACAGTACAAAGCTTTCGAGAGACGGGAACAAATGATTTTTTAAGACTGTCAGATAATTCATCGGAGGATACGTTTGATCTGGAGTTTTTGAGATTGCTTCTGCCACGTGAAATTCCTTATTCTGTTTAAGAGATGGGAAAGGGGGAAAGAGTCTGTGTATGTGTGTGTGTGTGTGTGTGTGTGTGTGTGTGTGCGTGTGTGTGTGTGTGTGTGGGGGGGGGGGGAAATCGCCCCAGGCTGTGAAATGCAAAACGAAGCCCCCTCGAAACAAGAGGTGGAGATATTCAAGATTAAAGATGGCTTATCGTCATGTGCACATTAACAATTACGGCAGCAGCGTGTGTGTTTGTGTGTGTGTGTTTCTGTGTGTGTGTGTGTGTGTGTGTGTGTGTGTGTGTGTGTGTGTGTGTGTGTGTTCTTAAGTCACAGGCTCCTCTCAACAATGTGATATAGAAGAAGAAAATGTAGAATAGAAACACACAAGTGAAGAGAGCAACACCTGAGACACAAATAAACACAACAGTAGTGCAAGGACACAGTGCAGATAAAACGTGTAGAGATAAGGTGCACCGTATAGATATAAAGTAGAATGCAAAATAAAGTTAAATTAAATGTAGACAAAATAGAATACTGTAGATGGAATGCACTAAATCAATAACTATTGAAATAGGATACTGTACATGCAATAGATAGAACAAGGTCAAATTTAATTTCCTAATTTACTATGATGATCTAAGAGCATAGGGAAGAGTATAAGCATGAGCATTAAGTAGCACCTTCACTTATTGATGGGGATGGTAAGATTAACACACAGGGTTTTAGAGCTGCAGTGTGCCAGTGAATTTGTGCAGTATACATGTAATTAAACCGAATTATGAAGCAGATTTCAAAATCGTGGAAATGCCAAATAAAATAGGAGGATTTTGTACTAAAATGTGGAAAATAAAATCAATAAGTTAAAGGTCTAAGCCTTGGATTAAAGGTGCAGTCAGTGACTCTGGAGAACGCTTGTTGTCAAAATCACTATTTGTCAGAATCAGTGAATATCTCCTCATGATCCACTACCTGTCTATAATGTGTGTGCAATGTATAAAATAATCTAGTGTTAATACACAGTTTAGGCTCTCTAAACGAGCATGAAGATAAGGTTTTCAAACACACACACACACACACACACAGTAAATCCTCATCAGAATATCCTACCGACCCAGGCCTAGTCAAATCTATCTGCTCTGACCTCCAAAACACATATTTATATTTGTATTATCATTATTACAACACACACACACACACACACACACACACACACTTACACACACACTGT